>JAAVTI010000261.1:0-154509 GCA_011947335.1 Phytophthora constricta
CGGTTCGGACATCAGTGAACAATGATAACCATTTCCATCGCATTCAGGTGGATTCAATGACCCAGTTAGCCGGGCATTTCAACAGTGTATGTGTTGTCAGAGCGGCCTGCCACTCCGTCCGCCGTCGGAGGGGTGGATGGCTAACTGGGTCTTCTGGATTCGCTTGGCTTTGATGGTGGCTTTGTTAATGTATCAGCGAGCTTGACGCTGAAAATGCTTGTCCCTGGTATCCCATTGTCCTTCGGCAAGATGCTAGTCATTGCCACAAGCGTCATCGTGGGGTATACTGCATGTTGCGTCTTGGCAACGATTGTCGTGGAATTCCTGTGCCGCTGATGTGGCAGTTTGGCTTTTACCGGGTGCGATTTTCACAATAGCGATGCTCGTTCTCACGTTAAGCATAGCAGTTTTCAAGCGTGACTCACCCTTCCGTCCACATTTCCTGAGCTTTCACAACGTTTTCGTTGTGTGGTGTCAGTTTACAAAGGGCTTTGCGGTCTTATCCCAACATAATACCAAGGGCTGGCGATGCTGTTTCTACCATTGTGGAAATTTGGTGCTAAGAAGTTTGTTGCACGGGCCTCTCATGAGCTAGAAGATTTTGTTCCTCAGATGGTGGCCTTTAGCGTCGACTTTTCAGCACACTCTTCGTATCAGTATGCATGTTCTCTTCTTCTTCATCCATCAGTGTGACGATCATTGTCATTGCTGCAGACTTGCTGCAGTCGCTGCTAGAGTTCCGAGAAATCCGGATGAATTCGCATGCAGTCAGCGACCTGCTTCGAGAATTCGCTAATGATCATGAATCGAACGACGTGGTAAAGCTAATCCTTGCGGTACCCGACCGCTTATGACATTGAAACTCTGGAAAATGTGCGGCTTTGGGCGTGCCTACCCCACCCTCTTCCGAACGAACAGTTGCAAAGCCTTAAAGCTTTGCAAGCTTTAGGTGTGTACAACTGGAGAAAGCCGAACTCGATCAGATTTGACTCTGTTTCTCGACGACTGGAATATTGCTCTCGAGTCGTGACTGTGATGTCAGCTCAGAAGTTTTCTTCAAATGTGTCCTTTGATCAAGCTCTCAAAAGTGGTGAAAGCGATTTTCACTGGAACAGAGAATCTTATCTACCCAGAGTATCGCACAAAAAAAAAAAAAAAAGCACTTCAGTTGATGTTCCACTGCGAATACCTGACATTAGTCGAGTACATTGAATTTGTCATCCGGGATTCATCCCTCTCGTTTTCTTGATTTACAAGTCAGCGCTGCATCAGCTACCTAACGTGGTCTACTATCCTGGGGAGATCGCCATGGTACCGTAGGAATATTCTGCTTCTTTCGACACTCACTAATCATGTGGTATTGAAGCGCAAATTCGCGGTTTCTCCCCTCTGCCAGCTTGCGTTCGTTGTTGAGACTCAATTCGGCGTCGTTCAAGCGATGCTTTTTGTCACATGCATTTTCCTTCTGCCTTACGAATTGGACCATCTAGGTAAGGCGTTCGATGTAATTATTGACTCTTTTTGCTGGATATTGAGGAACTCATAACACTTTTCTGACTCCTTCAGGCAATGACTTGATTTTCGAGTTCAAGTGGCTTCAATCCAAGCACAAAACGCAATAAATCTGGATAAAGCTTAGTGGTCGTGGTAAATGCTGGGTGGTGCAACCTTCTTGTGTGGAGTAACAAAACTGATGGTTGACGTTTTTGGTTGCGATTCTTAGTGGTGATGGATAACATTTTAGTGGTGTGGTTAATTTCTCATGGTAAATCCGGTACTTGGGTCATTGAATCCACCTGAATGCGATGGAATGGTTGTCATTGTTCACTGATGTCCGAACCGAACCAAGTTGTGCCTGGCTTACCTTATCCCACGTCTGAATGTTCGTAGTTATTACAGGAACCATAACAGGCTATGTAGGATCTTGCATCATTGCGACGGCCGCGATAGGATTTCAGTGTCGCTTTCGTAAGAGCCCTCCCGGTCGGTGTTTCACGTAAACTCGTTTTCCAATTGGGTCAGGGTGATATCGGAGCTGGCCACGCAAGAACTGCCATTTGTGCCAGCACCAAGGAGAACTCCAGCAACCAGCTTATGACAAGCTTGGTCATTATGTAGATGGCATTAGCGGGTAAGATGCAGGTGAACTTCTTCGCTCATTCGCTGGACTCAAACTAGGCTCGCTTCGTTAGTAGTTGTGTATGTCGGGACCCGACCGGTGCTGCACAACCTGCAGATAGCAAAACGAAATTGCCATTGAGGTCTGGTCAATGTTGACCGATTAACCTATGAACGAGAACCTAGTGTTACTGCAATGCGACCAACAAAGATCACCTGAAAGTGCTGCCTATCCATCAGAGACATCACCCACGTGCATCCTACGCGATGGATGGATGTCATTTACTTAGGCCAGGAACTCTGCGTATGACGTCGGCTTCCACTCTGGGAAGAATTTGGCCTTGGCCGCAGCCACCTCCTCCTCCGTGCCTGGCACGCCGCGACCATCCGCAAACAGTGTGTTGAGGAACGCGTTGAAGTCCGACAAGTAGTTCTTCTTGTTCTCCTCGTAGTCGACGAACTCGATCTGGACCTTCTTGCCAGCCTTCTTCTCCACGAGCGCCGCGACCTCGAGGCCCGTGAGGCGGTCGCCCTCGAGCGGGATCTTGGCCCACTGCAGATCCTCCTTGGCCGCTGTGGACACGACGTGGGCCACGAACCGACCGACCTCCTCGTGCTTAGCGAGGCTGAACTTGGTCTTGCCGTCGCCCACGAGACGGATCTTGGGCTGCTCGAAGTCGATGCCCAGCGTGCTGCAGCAGCACAGCCAAGCAAGCAAACAAGTCACGAAGCAAAAGGCGTCCGTCAGTCGACGCTCCATCAACCAAACCGCATCATGCAGCCCGTCACGTACTACGGCGCGTAGGCGTAGAAGAGGCCCGTGTAGAAGATGGTGAACGGCAGGTCGGCCGCCTTGAGCGCGTCCTGCACCTGCTTCTTGAAGCCATTCAGGCCGTCCGTCACGTATACGCCGTACTCGGCCGGCACGAAGAGCTGCACGCCAGCGGCCTTGGCGGCCGCCACGACCGGCAGCTGAGCGCCCATCGCGAACGGACTCACGGCGCTGATCCTGTGGACGGACCACCGCAGCAGCAACAGCAACAGCAACAGCAACAGCAACAGCAACAGCAACAGCAACAGCAACAGCAACAGCAACAGCAACAGCAACAACATCAAATGCAGGAGAGTCAGAGCCTGGTGAGCACAATTCACAGCATCGAGCCACTCGGCACGCACACGACTTGGGAGCCTGAGAGCGCCTTCCTGAGCGAGTCCTCGTCCTCGTAGTCTACTGCAGCGAGCACAGCGCCGCGGTTCTTGAGGTCCTGCAGCTCCGGCTTGGCAGCGTCACGCGTGATGATCGTGACCTTGTGGCCGCCCTTGAGCAGCTCGTCGGCCGCGGCACCGCCGACGCCGCCGGCTCCGACGATCGCGAACGAGGTGAACGAGTTGGACATGGTGGATGGAGGAGGTTGGTGGGGGATGGAGCTGGAGACTCGAGACTTGAGTCTTGCAGAGACGTTTGAATTGTGACGACTTCGGGCGTCGGACTTGAGGCGTCGAGTGCTCTGCTGGTGGCGGTCCGTGCTGCTGACGTACGCGAGCACTTCAATGTGGGACTTCCCGTAAGGAACAGCGCAGAGATTGTAAAGCACGGGACGTGGGTCATGGCCGCGGGTCCTCCTGATTGCGGAGATCACGCAAATGGTGGTGACATTCCTCGGGATAGCTTCAAGTGGTGTCCCGTAAAATGCTGGAGGCCAGCTGGACGACGAGGTGATTGCGGCCAATTCAGGGCTACCAGCGCAGCCGATTGGGCGAGCAGCACCATCGTGAAGCTACAGTTCACAGTGCCCAGGGTCTGTAGCATACTTTTCTTCTTGTTGTTCTTGTTGCAGGTACATGCCGCTATACATTCCCCAATCGCTCGGCAGTATGAAGTTGGACGTAGATTGGGCTGCAGCCTGCATATTGAAGTGGTTCTGCCTCAACTGGCAGGTCAATGGACAATGCAGAAGGCCGCTCGCTGTGGGTCAGTCGGCGTTGCAAGAAGCGCATGTAGGCGCAAGGCAACCACCTGAAACGGCCTTGGGCCGAAAATCGGCATTCTTGTGATGTGTCTGCATTTGCCTCGAAAGCTCTTTGCCGGTCCAGCATCGGAATCTTGAAATTTATTTCGTATTATGCAGAAATATAACCGCGAAAAGACGGGCGCGCAGACCAATGCGGAGTCCAAACGCTTAGGAGCCGTACTGCATGTCTTCCATGCGCTCTGCAGCGAGGACAGCGCGCATACAGTGCAGCACCATTTTGTTCACGAGGCGTAGATCCATGCAGCCGATGCTGCGGACCTCCGCGCGCTCCAAGATGGCCATCCGCGCGGCGCCCTCCCCGTACGGACGTCTCGCCACCCGTCCTCGCGAGACAGCGCGAGGTCTTCTTCGGAGGCATGCTGCTTCAGCCACTGAGCACCGTGAATGTTGGCGCTCGCCTTCAGGACGCTGAAGCAGCCTGTAACACACCGAATAAGTTAGCATGAGCTGAGAAGGACACGAGCGGTAGTATCGCACCTTCGATGGGGTTGCACACTGGGGAGTAGGGCGCCAGACGGAGCAGGACCAGATCGTCGTGATTGGGCACTAAGTCTTCATTTTGGTTGTGTGCAGGTGCGTTGTCGAGCACAAGCGCGAGCGCTTGCAGTAAACATAGTAGTTAGTCCCATTGAAATAGACGATGAAGCCATCAGCATCTATGTGCTCGTCTCATCGAAATAGACGATGAAGTCATCAGCATCCATGTGCTCTTGGAGCTTCTCAGAAAACTGTTTTCCTTTCGACCTGTTCACTTCGTTGTTGCAAGGCTTTGGCTCAACGCGAACCTTCAAGCAAAACAACACAATCACGTTATTATCATACATGAAATAGCACCAAAGATAAGCGATACCTGCTTCACCGTGTACAGTTTGCCGATTAGCTTGTTGCTGATTGTAGACGTGCTGATGTCTACGCCGAAGTCAAGCCAAACCATCTCCTTCAACACCTTCAGCGTTTTCATGCAGTTTTCGTTCGAATAGTCTTCCAGAGCAGCCTCAATCTCAGGCGTACATTTCGTGCACGAGACACGAGCTCCGCCGCGTGCAAGCGGCTCAGCACGGCCGATTTGAACGATACGGCGAGTGGCTCTAGGGGCGACCTTGTTATGCTTTGCAACGAGCATCCAGTCTCCCCGTTTCGGAAGGCATCAAGGGCACGGGGGGCTCATGGGGGGCTTGGCATCTTGGTAGCAGGAGCCGCTAGTCGAGCGGAGAAGGAAGCGACTCGTCGGAGACTGGGGTGCGGGCGGAAATTTAGAAGTGAGCAGCAGCCTCCGCCTTAGCTGCGGAGTTCCCGCCCAAATTGACGGGCCAAAGCGTGCCGTTACGTAAGCTTTCGCGAGGTGTTGAGGAAGCACAGTCTTGGGCTTGGGACCAAGACTCGGTGGGTTTAGAAGCAAAATTAACTCTGAGTGATATGCAAGTTCGGTCGCAAACCGAACTTAAGCCTAGGTTAGCTGCCAGCCACCAGTTGGGGTGCTGCATGCTAATTGGCTAATATGTACCTTAACGGGCGACTATAGCCAATGGCATAGCGCCACGTCACAGCCAATCGGACTGTGGCGTGTACCTACTTTTGTAACGGGGAACACCCCGGGTTACATCACCCCATACTTGAGGTAGCAGATACCCGTCTGCTTAAGAGAACACACAGAAAAGACATAGACAAGAGGATACTACAGCTTGGGAAATCCGATACGAGGCAACGGGACTTGAACGCGGTGATGGATGTGCGACAGCGACGACGGGGTCTCCTCGAGCGTGCGCGAGCGCACGCTCGCATAGCGACGAGTGGACTCGACGCGAGCAAGACCGCAAACGCATTCGGCTTCGCAGCACACAAGCGACAGAGATGGCAACGGCGAGAGAGCCGGCAAACGCCCGCGAGGGTATCCAGAGCGACCTCGCGCGCTGGGAACTGGATGACACCAGTGGCACGGTAAATCCCCGCGCCAGCAAACGAGATGTGTGAGCACTTCAGCCGCTTCCCCGCCTCGCGCGGTAAGCCAGTCGAGGGGGTCACGAGGACTCGCTGCGGCTGTCGTGGAACGCCTTCATTCATCGCTGGAACGCTAAGTCGGACTTCGCTGGAGTCTTGAGACAGCGCGAGTCTGCGCGCAGTCGATACAGCCTGGCGCAGCGTGCCCCGGGGGAATCCACAACATGTGCTGAAATGAAGACCGCTACTGCTTCGTGAACATGCAGGAGAGGTGCCCGCACTGCTCGTTGGGCACGCAACGTCCATCCGCCGAAGATTGGAATGCTGATGTAGAAGTGGCTCCTCTTGAGGCGGCATCCGCCGTCTCATCGGCTGGTACGAGCGCCCGCTCGACCAGGCTAGGCGCGCGGGTGATGAACCCGCGCTTGCGCGTGCGATGGATCCGGTCGAAGCACCGCAGATCTGGACGACACCGCGCCAGCCGGAGGTCGAGAGAGGGCGGCCTCGTACGCCACCACCAAATCCAGAACGTCGAGCAGCAACCTGGCTCGGGGCTCCCACGTATCCTCACTGGGCTGGAACCCGAGCCAGCGAACGAGATACTGCGGGAGTGCGGAATGGCACTGGCGCGGTGAAGAGCGCCGCGTTTACAAGGGGAGCGATCGCGATGCTCGCCAATATGGACCACGATCCAGCGCTGAGTTCCAGCGCTATCCGTCAGCGGGGACGGCCATCACGTTGAAAGCCACTCGTCGCTCGCCACGACGCTCGGTACCAAGATGTTGTCCTGGAAGCGCCGGTATCTCTGTCGGAGTTCACGCCACAGACGCCGCCGCATGCTGCTCCGTGGCAGCCGCCGAGTGTGGGTCCGCCGTGGACGCCACCGCGTACTGCTGTGCCGATCGTGGCTCCGGCGCCGGCACCTCCGGTGCCGAACAGTCTTGGACGTGTCGGGTTTTTAGGGGCCGAGGTTGACATGGCGACCGATCGCGCGCTCTAGGCTGAGCAAGAAGCTGAGCGTAAGTGGACCGCCAGGCGGTGCGACTACAGAGGATTGAGCAGTCGCATGAGGCGTACAAGTGTCAGTTCCTCGAGATGCGCCACGATGTTGGTTGGGCGCCAAAGATACCACGGACGTCGACGTATGAGCCCGCGCCGTCGTGGCAGGACGGTGCTGCGACTACTCGTTCGAGACAGTCGCCGGATAATAGCGCTTGGGCCGGCCGACGTAAACGCAGGGTAACACGCATGGCCTTAGGCATGTCTAGCGTAGAATAATTTTAATAATAGACTAGACATATGTAGGCATTACCGAGTACGGCTGCGATTTTGAATGGACCGATGTAGTGAGGAAGCAGTTTGTTTGCTCCCAGGTTCGTCACGGCGTTTGCTGCGATGCCCGTGACCGATAATAATACACGGTCGCCAACTTTAAATTTCTCCATGTTCTTGCGTCCTAGTTTGTCTGCATTCTCTTTCTGCTTGTCGACGGCCATTGCAATGTCGTCTCGCATGTATCGGACGATGCATTGCCGATGCAACAGGAAGTCTGGAAATGCAGCGATCTCGTCCGCTGCAGGGATCTCTTAGACTCGTAGTTGGCCACTGGCGACAGAGAGCCAGTCGCAGGATCTCGTGACACGAGGAAGGCTGTCGCCCGTGGCAACGCAGATGGGTTGATTAGGGTCTGCGCCGTGTACTCTATCAGCGCGTTGATGCTTGGGTCCTCACTTGAACCGAAGCCACTTGAACCAGTAGTCGTCTTCGACGCCGCCAAAGGCGGGGTCCCTCCCCACCAGACTTAGAATCACGCGCTGCTGTGGGTTCCACCACAGCACGTAAAGCCGGAACGCGAGGGTGACGCGCGTTGTTCACGAAGAAGGGCGTCAGACTTGTGGGCGTGTGCACCTTATTGTCAGTGCGAACTCGGCCATGGCCAGAAACTCGCTCCAGGACGCGTATGAAGTGGCGTAACTGCGAAGCACGTCTTCCAGCACGCGATATGCGCGCTCTGTCTGGCCGTCAGTCTCAGGATGGGCGGCTGGGAACATGCACAGCCGCGTGCCAAGCAGCTGGAACAGGCGAATCCAAAAGGCTGACGTGAAGCGTGGATCGCGATCTGACACAATACTGGATGGAAGACCGTGATGTCGGAGCACGACATCGACAAAGATCGCTGCGGACTCTTCCGCCATAACCGTAGCCGCGAATGAAGCAAGATGCACCATCTTGCTAAGTAATCTACAAACACGAGGATGCCCGATCACCCTTGTGCATCGGGCGGAAGTTCGAAGACAAAATCCATACTGAAATAGGACCACGCGTCGGACGCCACTGGAAGAGGTCGCAGCGGAGCCTGTGACGAAAGTGCCGGCCTCACACGCTGGCACGCCTCACAGGAACGGACACACTTGCGGACCCACTTGTACATGTGGGGCCAGTAGAAGTCGCGCGAGAGCGCGACGTAGGTCTTCTCGCGACTGAGGTGTCCACCTCTCAGGCTGCCGTGGTACTCGTGAAGGATCTGGGCGTGGATATCGTCGTCGCATAGCACGACGACCCATGACGGTCATCGCGATCGATGCCGTAATATATCAGGTCACCGTCGAAGCTGTAGCGCGCGATCGACACGCGCATAGGCGTCAGATGATGTAGCGCCTTCTCGGAGGGGTCGCGGAGATAATTGATGACGCCGGAGTAGAACACGTCCGCGTCATACGCGGTCGCAATCTGCTGCCGCAGTGATCCGGCAGTGTGTACAGAGACCGCGTTGACGCCCGACGCCACAAAAATCGCACAAGCGTCGTCGGCATCCGCATCGACCACCAGAACGACCCAGAACGTGGGTCGTAGTCAGGCCGGCGCAAGAGCGCGTCGGCGAGGATGTTCGACTTCCCAGTCTTGTAGTGCACAACAAAGTCGTACTCGGCGAAGAACGACAGCCACCGCGCCATGCACCGTGACAGATGCGGGCTCTTGGTAGCCGCCCGCAGCGATGCGTGGTCGGTGTACAGAGCGAACGTCAGCTCGCTCAGGTGGTAGACTCGGAACTTGACGAGGTCGTAGAGCATCGCTAGCAGCTCCTTGTCATGGACCGGATAATTCCGTTCCGCAGGCTTCAGCTGTCGTGACTGATAGCTCACGACGCGTTCACGACCTTTGTCGTCGAACGGCATGAGTGCGCAGCCGATGGCGAAGTCCCTCGCTCGCAGACAACGTGGAAGGCCTTGTCGTGGTCCGGGAGCGCCAGCACTGGCGCTGAAGCCATGCTATCTTTGACGGCGTCGAACGTCGTCTGCTCCACCGAGGTCCAGAACCATTCAGCGTCCTTCTTGAGCACCTGGGAGAGGGGACGAACTATCGCCGCGAAGTTCATCGTGTACTTGTGCAGATAATTGGCAAGTCCGATCCACTGTCGGACTTCCTTAACGTCCCTGGGCATGGGCCAGGAACAGATAGGCGAGACCTTTTTAGGATCTGCACGAACGCCAGCCTTGCTCACGTAGCAGCCGAGCACCGGAATCTCGGGTGCGCAGAACACACACTTGCGAGCGCTTCATCAACATCAGCAAACAAATTCCGCTGGCTGCGGCTCCTTTGACACATTCGACTACAGACGCCACGCTAAGTCTCTGTTCATCAACGCCAGTCCACGGCCCTCTCGAACCACCCGTCGCAAAACGTTGCACAGCACGTATCTGACTTGGTTGACGCCACTTACGCAGGTTCGCGTACAACTTGTTTGCGCGCATTGTCTCAAAGACGCGACGGAGTTGATCCAGGAGGACTTCGACGGCACAGCGACCCGGCTCTGCCTTGCTGTGCACAAATATCTCGTCGAAGTAGCTTTGAGCGAAGTCTCGAAGCGGCAGGAGAATCTGCGACACCATTCGGTTGAAGGTGGCAGGGGCATTTATCAGCCCGTGCGGCATGACCAGCCATTCCCACAGCGTGCCGCTCGGCGTGCTCGCCGCTGTAAGAGTCACGTTGCTCTCACGCATCAGGATCTGATAGAAATCATTGGTTAAATCGATGGCGATATAGACCTTGCTGCCTGCCATCGAGACGAGGATGATGTCCTTGCATGGGATCGGGGTCTGTGCCGGGATCTTCGCATCGTTGAGCTTGTTGAAAGCGTGGGCGATCCGCCAGCCGCCTGTGGCCTTCTTCACGCAGAAGGTCGGACTCGAGTGCGGGGGATACTCTCCACACGTGTCCAGCTTGGCGACGACCTTCGAAGAAGTCATCAATAGTTTGCACCTGATCCCGAGGAAGCGGCCACTGCCGCGTTGCGCAGTACTTCGCGCCTAACACGGGGTCGATCTCGTGCTGCACGCCTCGATCGGCAGGAAGCAGCGCCGGGGTCTTGTCCGGAAGACGTCTGCGAACTCTCGGGCGACGTCGTAGACCGGGTTGCCAGAGGCTAGGAGCGCTTCCCACGACTAGGAAGCAAAGCGCTCTCCGCGTGCTGACTTGGGTTCAGCACCTTTAGGTCGCTCGTGTGTACCTGGCGTATCGCTGACAGATGAGGCCACGGCGTTGAAGGCAGCAACTGAGTCGGCGGACGCAGGAACGCCGATGGTTACATCGGCGACTGGGCCCGAGGCCGTGCTCATACACAACTGCTCGATCTCACGATGCTTGAGGTCTCGCAGAAAATGCTTTCAGGACACGCCTGGAAGCTGAGTCAGCGCAGAGGCAGATCGCGGAGGATTCGCGACACGCACTTGATGATGGTATTCAGCGCCCGAATGCTCGATGAAGTTGAGCACCTCAACGTCGGGCGCCTCACCTTCGGAGTCAGAGCCGTGCTTGGAGCAAGGGCCGAGGCCTATGCTTGTTCTTTTGCTTGCGCAGCTTCTTCTTCGCATGTCGCGGGAGCCATTGCCCGGCCGCGACCTTCTCATGTGGGAGCCCCTGCTTAACCGCGTCTTTCTCGTGCGGGAGCCTCAGCTCGACCATGATATTCTTTCGCGGGAGCCGCTGCTCAACCGCACTATTCGGACTCTGTCGCTACTGCGATCTAAAGTCGGCACACGTGACACTGTTACACGTTGCGTACGAAGGGCTATCGCTTTCTTCGTGCGTCGCGAGTGTCATGGAGTCTGGATCCATGACTGCAACGTATGACCAAAGGTTGTTGTTAGTGGACGACCGGAGAAACGCAATAACCGCGTCGACATCGATGTCACGAGGTCGGACCGCACGATCCAGCCAGTTGACGTTCGACTGATGTCGCGAAAGCCACGGCATCCCGAAGAAGCTATTGAAGGATCCACCCAATTCGATCACGAGGAATTTGTTGTTCCCGTAGAATTCATCAAACGAGTAAGCGAAGTTGACACTTCGACGCGGCAGCTGCCGCGGCGTACCGCCTGCATACTTGACGATCATTGAGCCGGGTCCTTCACGGACTCCAGGCCTCTCTGTAGTATCGAGAGGCTCTCGGCGCGAACAAAGTTGTTCGTCGCGCCGGAATCCAGTAGGGCACGGATGGGACGCCGGCGCCCGATACGTGGAGACTGAGGATGATCAGTCTCTTTTCACTGCTGGAGGTGGTAGCGTTCTGCTGTGCGTACAGCACAGCGGGGCTAAGAGGGGGCTCCGCCAACAAGGAACTCAAACCCTCCCTCTGCCCAGTAGTGCGCCCCGCGCCTACGGGTCGCCTCCGTTTTTGCTGTCCGGAGTAGCCAGGACCGTCGAATTCCTCGATGGTGGCGAGCACGGGAGCCGGCGCGCGGCACACTGCCGCGTGGTGACCAGGCTTGCGACTACGATAGCACAGCATGGGTCGTTGTCCGCTGAAGCCGCCGCGGCCACGTCGGCGGCCCGAAGACTTCGGGAACGACGTGTATTGGCGCGCCGAGTTCGACTCAGTCGCGTCGATATCCATCGGCGCCGCCTCGTGGTCATCATGTGGAGTCGACGGTATGTACGCTCGAGAGGCCGTGATGCTGTAGTCTTCACGGAGCGCCGTAGCAAAGGCCTCTTCCAATGACGCGGCAGGCTTCCGCGTCAAGTAGAAACGCTGGAAGCCAGCGTTCATACCCGTCACGAAGGGATGAACCTGCGTGGTCATGTCGATCGGGTTATCCGAAATGCATGAAACTAGATGACGGGCGCGCTGGATAGAGTCTCCCATCGACAGCTTGCCCTGCTGCAGATTCAGGAAGGCCGTCCGTTGCTGCACCTCGTTTTGAGGCGACTCGAAAGCGAGTCGGAGATCGTCGTTGAGTTCGTCCATCGTCGTGAAGCACGACGGATCTGCAACACGGCGACTGAGTGCCTATTCTTTGGCTTTGCCCGAAAGTTTCGACATCAAGAAATTGGTCTGGGCAAACTCAGACGAGACCTGCCGCGCGGCGACAGTCATATCGACTTCGCCAAACCAGCGGTTCAGCGCCATGCGCTTGGTGCCTTCGCCGTTGTAGCTCGAGACATCGGGTTTGACGATGTCAGCCTTGTTCACCTTCGGCTGCGCGGGAGTTGTCGCTCGCAGACGTGCGTCTGCAAGCTGGCGCGCCATGAACTCTTGAGCTGCAAGGCGCTGTTGTTGTTCCAACCCTGATGAAAGCAATGCCGTGATCACTGCTTCGCCGGAGATCTGTGAGAGGCGATGAAGCTCCTCCCAATCGAATCGCGTCAGATGTGGGAACTGCTCATGTTCCAGACGCCACCTGACGTCCCTTCGATCGTCGTCGCGCTCATCGTTCGTGATCGTTGGAAGGACTACGAAGTGCTACTAGGTGTAACGGGGCCAAAGCGTGCCGTTACGTAAGTTTTCGCTAGGTGTTGAGGAAGCACAGACTTGGTCTTAAAACCAAGACTCAGTGGGTTTAGAAGAAAAAATAACTCTGAGTGATATTTCAGTTCGGTCGCAAAACCGAATTTAAGCCTAGGTTAGCTGCCAGCTGCCAGTTGGGGTGCTGCACGCCAATTGGCTAATATGTACCTAAACGGGCGACTATTGTCTAATGGCATAGCGCCACGTCACAGCCAATCGGACTATGGCGTGTACCTACTTTTGTAACGGGAATGTCCCGCTACACAAATGGACTTGAAGCGCGGCGCAGCCTCCTTCCTGCCTTCATTTCGCGCCTAAATGGCACTTTGCCGATCGTTTCTTCATGCTCCCTCCACTTGCTTTACGCAGAATCCACTTCGGTCTGCCTCGTAACATAATTTGAAAATGTAACTCTTGTTTGTTACTTCAGTACGTTACGGGTTACTGCAACCTTGTTGCTCCGGACTGATGCCACTTTGAACCGGCAAAGGTGCAGTAAACATGTTTACTTTATTAAGAAGTAATATTCCGTTTTGTATGATATTTATATTTATATTCTACAGCTCCAGCACTTTATATTAGGGGTTGCCAATGCTGGTTGCAGCAAGTCAGTATTTTTCGTGTGACTGTGCAGGCATCCGTTGTAAGACAATCAAAAGATGAGCGATTGATCGTCCCTTTCAGCCCCCGCAGCAACAAAGGATTGTATTTTCCTCCCGCGTCTATCGAGGATTCGCTAAAGCCGCCACTAAAGCCTGGCCAGCGACTCTAACGTACGCTATTGCGGGCCTCCTGTCGTCAGATAACCAGCACTGGACGATTTGCTAACCTCACATGCGTCGTCGTGTCCAAATAGCTCGGGTTCGTCGCCCTGAGGTGGGAAGATGGCACGTTCAAACTCGCGGCAACTGGTCATACGTGGACTAAAGGCGACCATCGATACAAGAAGGGACGCTGCAGCGCTGCACTACTAGTCATCGCGCCAGGAATCCGCTTCTTGGCCGTGTTCACAACCGTGTCCACCTGCCGCCGAGCCTTCACGATGGCGTTGCAGCAGCTTTTCCCGTAAGCTGGCTTCTCGAACTGATCATCTGCCCTCAATGCTAGGAGCATCCCCGTCAAGTGAACACGCTGAGAGCAGCGTTCGTTGTCGCACGTCAACAAAAACGCGAGTCTTCATCGGTGGTGTAGTGTACACACCGGAAATATTTCCACTAGCAGGGCGCCTTGACAGCAAAAATACTCTTTTTCGATCTCCCGCCGAAAAAAATCGACTTGCTGCTGCTCGACTTGCACGACTTTTCGTTACGTCAGAAAAAGTTGTTCTAGCCAACCACATACGAAAAAAATTCGCCGAATTGCTTAGAAAAAATACGACTGTTTGATGCCAGCATTGACGACCCGCAATACTTCTCTGTCCCACTAATTTATACCGATTTGTCTTAAATGTGGACCACGCGAATAGTTAGAATTGCTTGATTGGACGAAAATTATACAAGCTAAAACGAATGGATGCAGCTACTAATTTCCGCACCATTCGTTAAACGCACTTCCAGCTACAACCATGCCAAGGACTACTACCGGAAAGGACATCACGCCACAGAAACGCGTTGCGATAGCGATCTTCCTTACAGCGCAATGTAGGGGGATCGGCCGCGATGTGGTAGCATCAAGGCCGCCATGGAGCTCTTCGGTTAGAGTCGCTCGGCTGTGCAGCGCTGACAAAACAGCTTTTGTCTCAGTAATAAATTGCAGCATTTTGCTGCTCATATTGAGTCTAAATCGTTACCTCTATCTGGTTGGCTAATTTGTGAGTTTTCACTCTGTAACAGGCAATACAACCTCGTTTACATTAGTCTATTTTATTGCTCCCTGAAGCCGATTCAACGTTCTGCAAACAGTTTGCAACGTACCAAAAGTGCGTCGAAGCTGCTGTAAAATTTGGGTGAATATCGCCAACTCGTTGATGAACTGCGATAAAAAACCTCGCCCTGCTAAAAACGATTTGATGATCGCGGTGTTATTTACTCAAATACAGCTGTTATGATCGGGCAGAAAACGCTCTAAAACGCGCCTTATCAAGAGCTTATCATTGGTGGTTTTCACGCTATCTTGCGCCTAAAATTGATTGTGATGGGCCCCAATACCTGAAATCGGTATACATTGGTGGGACAGAGAAGTAATAAACAAAACCGTAAAACATTGCTAAGTTTTCAGAATTTTCAGAATTACTGAAATTCGTGTTTAAGGGTGAAAGCAGACGTCGTATTCTTCGGTCTGCTTGCTCTGCACGCGCAAGCTATGGTAGTCAAATATTTCCGGGAATTAAGAGCGCGGAGTAGTGAACTGTTCTAACATGATTAACGCCAAGAGCAACCTTCGCTCCCCGCATTCCATACACCCTTTGGGTATTGAAATGCTGAACAAAGCTCAAAGGGAAGCCAACAAACGACTTGCCGGATTTAAGACCAACGCACAGTCTTCTAAGTTTCTAAAAGGAGGGAAGCCGACGGAAGTTCGAAGACTCGATCTGTACCGCTAAAGTTGTGTTGGTGTCCGACCGACTGGGAAATCAATACGGCAGTGTCAAACAGGCTCGTGGCTGACGGTGGGTCCTTACAATTTTTGGCTATTGAGGTTTGATATGCTACTAACTTGGCGTTTGCACGTTAGGGCCATGTTACCTCCGCAGCATTCAAATCTCTTCATCGAGTCTGCTGGCAAGCCACAGCTGCCGGTGCTATCATCTTCGACGCACAACCACCTATTTGATGCTTCGTACACTTATTTTACAACCATGGAGAACCGGCTCTTGAAGGATGAGTATAACTGTCTTCATTAGATAGCGCTCCTGAATTTGATGCACGGACCGTCTGCAGAAACAAAGACGTAGTTGGTGCATCTGTCAGCTTTATTGGTCACAACTATCGTTTTCGTCATATTGCACTCTTGGTGGTGGTGAAAAACGAATCGTACACGGCCGTCAAAGTGAAACAGTTGATAGCGGACAAATGCAGTTACTTCTTATGGTATCGACGTAAGTTCGTTGTCAAAGTTCACGGAGTCAGACACCGCTTCGGTGACGCGGAAAGTCCCAAGGAGTTTGATACGACGTTAGCTACCGACTGCTACATGCACATCTTGAACTTGTGTCTCTCGTAGGGCCTCGGCTAGCGAGAAAGCGTGCAGGCCGGAGAAGCAGAAGATGGTTGTGACCGAAGTCGGAGGTTTTCGTGAATGTGCCAAGCTCATTCGTAAGCTGCGGAACTCAACAACTACCAAAGCACCCCGCAGCGAGCTGAGCGAACAACTACGTCAGCACACTGCAGCAAGCTCAGCGAACAACTTCGCTCGACGTCAACGTTCGGGTTGCTTCTACGACGCGCCTGATGCAGCGTTGTATTGTACATATTCCAGCCTTTTGAGCGTACTTCCGATCACTAGACCATAGTAATGATTCCACCTTATTCTCAGCGTTGACGTATGCTGATTGGAATTTGGTGGTGGAGTTAGGGCATAACGAATTTTGTTGCTCATTTAGCACTATGGAGATCCAACGCGAGCGCTTATTAGCCTAGGAGACGATGGTTTTGTTCAAGTTTGCAAGCGATAGCCTCCGTTGTGACAAGTTTTGATGCTACGTTATTCAAGCAGCTCGCACATCAGTCACACCTTCTCCGAGTGGAAGCCAAAACGGAGTGTCTCTCTCGACTTGAAAAACGTGCATCGATAGCGTTCAGGCACAGCTAAAACAGCGAGGAGCAAAGCTTTCTCCGGAGCAGATTTGGTTTACACAGGATCGAAATAAAGATCTGTTTTTAGCGCAGCTTGATGGAAGCAAATACGTATCTTTACAAAGTGTTAGCACTGTAAATTACTGCAAACAAGTACACGAAATAGTGACACAGCTCCGCAGTCGCTACATCCCAGTACGATCCGCTCATCTTCAAGAAGAGGATCATTCCCAACATCATGGGGGATAAGCGGTAGCGCACATGATGCAAAGCCGTACGCGCCATGTTGGTGAGTCTATCCACCATGCTGGACGTTGGCGGAATCGACCGCAATCGCATGTAGAAGTCGGACTCAACGACAACTTTGCGATGTTTTAGAATGCGCTCCGCAAAACCTTCATCGGCCGACCGCGCGGGCACCGAGACGTTCACATCTCCAGGCTGGCGCTGGAATAGCTCGAACATCACGACATCTTCTTCCATTTGGAGGGCCGTTTGACCTTCACCACTGCCTGCTCAAATTCAGGGCAGTGTACAATGTCCGCGGTGGGTGCTAATATATAGGTGTAAATATCATACATCAATACCATCAAATGTATAACTCATCGCACAATACACAATCATAAAGCTTACTTACCGAGATTATTCGCGAATGATGGACATACCTTCAGTAAGCCGTCGATCAGCTCGCGTACATCTAGCAAGTTAAGGTTCTACAAATTGTACGCACTTATTACCATAATCTACGTCATGCGGGCCCGAGCGCAGCAGCGCCGCTAGCTTGCGGTGGGTCGTGCATTATGGAAGAAAGTCGACCATCTCATCGGCGTTGACCCAAATGAAGCCATGAAGCCGGGATTGCTTGTAAGTATACAGAAAGTCGACGGTGAGCGCGTGTTTTTCGAGTACTGCGGCCATTTGCATTTTGGGCTAAGTTAATAATACCCAACTAAATAGCACAAACAATATAATGAGTGGAAAAACAGTACTGTCTAACCATAAACCAAGTAGTAAATAGGACGAACGCAACGTACCGCAAGATGGACGCTTGCTTCGACGTTCGCACTTCTCGCATCAGCTGCTGCAACCTGCTGTCGTAAGGACCTAATTACAGTAGTCGTGCTCGGACAAGTTCAGTCTGTCATTTGCACAGCTATCTAGCGACACGCCAAGCAGACTAGCAAGCCGCTTGAAACTATCACCTACTAAAACCATACAGCGGGAAATCGACTTCCAGAGAAATGGGAGGAACCCTTAGTAGCCGTGAGGTGGACCTCAGCGTAAAGGTGGTCACTAGTAACTCACGGGTGTCGGTGACAGAAGCGCTTATTGGGACCATCTGCCGTTTCGTAGAACGCGCAGACAGCCAAGTAGTGTTCCGTGCCATGGGCCTAGCCATCGATGAGTGCCGCATATCCCCTGTCCTAAGCGAACTTCAATGTACGCTCTAAATGTTAGGGTTAATAGGTCCAAGTACGACAGTACCTCATAAAACGTAGGAATTGTAGTCGTACTTAAAAAGTAAAAAGTATAGTGATCTGCAGCTAAGAACTCGAGCACAAGGCGCTTGTGGGTGTTGCCAACAGCTCTATGAGTGTACCCCTTTGGCTTCTTGCCAGCTCCAGTTGTACGAGGTCGACCCATGACGCTTTATGCAACACGTCCAAGTGGGTGGCTGTGGGCAGACTTACCGTAGCCTATTATTAACTGCGCAAGGCAATATTTTAGACACTGCCATATGTTACAAAATAAGAGCCTGTTATTGGTCACAATATATTTTCGCTTAGGAGAAAACTTCGCTTAGGACAGGGGATATGCGGTAGGCCGAAACAATTATACATTTCACGACCGATACCATTCTTTACAGCATAAGGGACCGGCATCACCAGTAGGAAATTAACCACACCGGCAAAATTTAACCATACCGGCAAAATATTATCCACCACCATTAAGAATCGTCCACCAACACCCGAAGGCAAAAAGTAACCATACCGGCAAAGAACTAACCACACCGGCAAAGAATTATCTTCACCACGAAATGTCTGCACAGGTTCACCACAAAGCCACAGACCCGTTTAATGGCCATGAAGCATATTACATAGAGGAGGATGCACGCGAGGCGTCAAACGAGAAAGCGGCAAGAAGGACGAGGACTTTCGGACAGCGACATGCTCCTTCGTAGAGCCGAAGATGTATTGTTGCATAAACAACGGCGAACTCAGTCACGGCAACTGTTACGGGACAACTTGCTGACTGCAGGCAAAACGCAGCAGCAAATGCACCAGCAGCGCACACGAGTCGCTCGCTGTGAGCAGACTCGCTTGGGCGCCACGCGCACACTAAAGGAAGACATCCGTCTGGCTACATTACCATGCTTATGGCCATAGCTCGCGAGACACAAAGACCACCACGGCCTGCTACTGAACCTGCACGGAGGACGACCCGCCCCTGAAGACTGTCCGCGCTCTGTTCACCGTTTCCCGGATGCTGTGGTGGTTCAGAGCCTTCGGGAAACAGTGAGCTGAGCGCTGTGTCCCGCACTGGGAATCAGCGGGCTTGAACTATCGTTCAAGACACTACCAGTCTTCTATGTTATGTCCGTCGTCAGAAGCCATAATCTCGGTGAGAAAGACGGCGATCATCTCTCGGTGTGTGATACTGTGCGATGACAGTGAGGAAACATCAATTAATTTCCTTTCAGATACTTGCCTTTTGTATGCGATAAACGGGTACAGCCCGGTCGGCATCCCATTTGGCGACTGTAATAAATTTGTTTGTGGTTGTGAATAGTTTCTTTATGGTGTGGTCAACTCTTTGCCGATGTGGTTAGTTTTTGCCAGTATGGCTACTGTTTTGCCTATGGGTTTTGGTGGACGATTCCAAATGGTGGTGGATAATATTTTGCCGGTGTGGTTAATTTTATAACGGGAAAATCGGCACTCTTTACAGCCTTCGTTACGGACTCCGGGATGACAGTCAGGGTGGTGACCGAAATGGAATTCAGCTTGGTAAACATAATGCATACAATAGCACCGAAACAAGATTAGAGACAGCTAAAAGTACACGAATAAATTTTCAGCAGTATTTTACTTTAATTAAGATACTTACTGGCGGGTTCCTTCGACTTGCAAAAGAAAAGGGCAGATTGCCCATGAATCCACCGCAACCAAGCGCAACCGTTGAATGCGTAATGGCTGGCCCACGCCGCGGCAACGCTGGCGTTGCGTGTGTAGGTCTCGTCATTTGGATGCCCGTCAGACCGTACCCTGTCTTATGCGTGTGCGTGCAGCTCTTCCCACAGGACTTGATGGGGTAGTAGCTCTTAGCACCCCATCCCTCGCCTAGGCATGACCTGATAATGAATCTGGAAATCTACCGACGTGTGAACGTCGGCCGCGGAGGATTAGGAACAAGCTGTCAAAGCAGCTGCCATCGTACGCAATTTCGTCTATATAACTAGCGCGCTTCCAAAAGCACCGCGAATCTCGACGACGACTCCAATTTTTGTGACGGGAGCAATCATGCACACTATGTTGGAGATTCTTTGCAGTGGTGACTAGCGTCCACTAGTTCCGGTCGGCGGAGGTGTTCTGGTAAACAAGTAGATTATTCGGGCAGAGGCAATCAAGAAAAGCACAAGCACAAGGTGTGAGTGCATTCCGTGCACTTCTAGCTGACCAATCATGTACTGATGGAACCTATACGTATAGCACTCAGCTTCAGCCGTAAAACCCATCATGGGAAAGAAGATCGCCATAAAAACATATTAGCGACAATGCAGTACGGGATATTTACTATAGTGGCGCCGATGAAGTACCAAAACGTTCTGAGTGGCCCTGCTCGCAGTATAATGCTGCCAGAGAGCAATGCGCTACCGGATACGATAAACGTCATGTTTAATGTCATCATCTAGATCATCACCAAGCCGGAGTTGGTCGGCGTCAAGGAACATTTGGCCCAACATGAGGCCCAGATGAACCGTGACTTCGCATTGCGTCAAATTATAGGAACTAGTTCTCCATTAGGAGTCTAAGAACCGCCTGATTAACAGAAGTCGACAGCATCGAGGACACTTTCGGTGTCATGTCCCCGTTTCTCCTCATTTGGGCCGGCCTTTTCGGGGTGTCGAGAACTACCACCTGGCTTGGTATGTAGAAAGACACGCTGTTCAGCTCGCAGAACCTTAAGGTTAGATAGACCTTTTGTTTTCGTCACAACCATACTTCGGTTTCATTGTGTAATATCTGCCTATTTGACCTCTGCTTTCTAATATTCTATAATGTACGTTTTGAGAAAGCACAACCGATTTGAGGGGTTCCCATCTTGCCTATTTCTCAAATAGGCAGGTCTCTGCAAACTGGGCGTTTGTAACATAAAATAACAAAATGCAGCTCCGAAACGCCCGGAACCGCCCATTTCATTGCACGAGAAAGACCACTCGTTAAATCGCATGGTCCGAGAAGCAGCGGAGGACAGCAGCAGTGAGGAGAGTTGGGGGCGAGCGTCATCGCCACCTTCAGGAGCAGCGAAGGATGAGCGTCATCTCCACCTCCGAAAGTAGCAAGGAGACCTGGGAGTGAGTGTCGTTGCCCCCCAGCAGCAAGTAAACCTGGCGGTGAGTGTCGTCGCCGCCTTCAGAATCAGTACGATGATCTGGGGCCCAGCACCATCGTCGCCTCCAGCAGTAGCAAGCACTCAAGCAATAGTAAGGTGGCGTTACGTGTTTCTAACACAGTTGGTTGGGGAAAATGGCATTGCCAGAGCCTCGACGGCTTGGTGGTTGTATCTTTCGTCGTTTCGGACGTATCTAAACTGCATTGCATCTGCTTTCGCAAACTGCAGCCAGAGATGATCGCGATGCAGGACCTATATCCAGCACTGGATAGTTTGATGAGCTCTCTGCAGATGAATACGAGAGTGACGCTGACAATGGAGAGCCTCCAATTAATTGCTAGAAGGTATCCCAACATTTTAGGTGGAGCTTCGTTCCATTCTATGGCTCTCTTTGACAGCATGAAAATTGAGGCACTGAGTCCGGGAGATCGCCACCTTGCTGAAACAACGGGGAATGGACGAGGTAGCTTCGTCACATGAAGATAGTACGCTGCAAGGACTTGCCTCTGGAGTGACTGTATCCTTCAAACCCCTGATCGAAGGCATATCCAGCGTCAAGCTTGACATGTTCAAGGATGCTCGTGAAATCCCCCTTCGCGTCCGATCGACATAATTGACTGTTCAGCCGGTGACTTTCGGTCCCTACTAGTGTCACATGCCCCCAAGATCACAAATCGGTTTAGCATCGCGACTCTTCAATATATCGTGTCCCAACGCAAATAGTATGAAGAAAAGCGATTTCCGTCGACGAGAAATCGGATTTGAAGCTTGAAGACGCATGTAAGAAGATCAAAGCAGGCGGTTTGTTTGATTGACTAGCCGGAATTTGGGCTAGCCAGTATTGGCCCGGGAAACCACACGGTTGAAGAAGATTTAGAACACTGAGCGCAGCAGTCTTAACAGCTATGCGGTGGAAGGTGAACTGCAAGTCCAACAGTATTTTGGCCCGACGAGGTTAAAACAGACGTATCTAAGCGAGCATCAGAGGAGTGGGGCGCGACAAACGAATAAGTAGTCCCAGATGCCGTCGTAGCAGAATGGTATTGGCGTCGAAGAGGTCTCTTTACATTACTCTATTATTTGTCAGTGCCCAGCTGTAGTTTCACGAAAATCCATACTTCGTAATGCACAGTTAACAGCACTGCCCAGTTATACTCTGCCAGTATTGCCCAATTCATATCAACTGGGTATTTTCCCGGAAACGGCCAGTTTACAGAGGCCTGCACATAGGACTGGGCACCATCCAAAAATACCATAGTTGACTTTAAACGCAACATTTCGCCTTCCGCTGTTTTTTTGCACCGCATATGTTGTCCAGCATAGCCCAACGAGGAAGGAAAGGGCGTCGCGAAGATGAAGAAGCTCCCCGCGTCGTCGCATTCCTTAAGGGCAATCGTGACAAGCACTTACAGTAGAAGAAAGACTGGACGTTCTCGCAATGCAAGCAATGTTTCATGCGGACCACAATTGTATCTCTCCGAAAGAGTCAACCCCCAAGTAAGAATACACGTTTACTTGTCCGCTCCAACAAAACAGTCGGTGAATCTGGTCAACATTTTTCTCGCATAAAACTTTGCTCATAGCAGCCCCACCGGGTAATCATGGTGACTTCAATACACGGCTACCGAACGTATATACGTAGTCGTTTAAATAAGAACCAGAACTGTCGCGAAGGATTTGATGAATTTGTCAGCTGGAGAAGTACTTGACTTTACACGCTACAAATTTGAAAAGCATAAGCGGTGCATTGCGAACAGTGCAGGGCTTCCTGGATAAGAATGAATATGCATGTGGAGCTCACAATGGCAAAGTTAGCTAATGCGTTGGCTCGCGCGGAGTAGTGAGTGGTGCTCTCGTCGTATTGTGTACATGGGTGAAAGCTACATGCAACAGCACTATGCACGTCACAACAATTCGCAGTTTGACCCTACCAATGACTCATACGTCAAAGAGAAGCACAAACGCAGGCGTTTGTGCTATCCTGACAAAGATCGTACGATAGATGACGACAGACGAACGCCTGCGCAATCGGCACAGCTGTTCACAGTTACGGTGGATAGTTTTGAGGGTGGAAAACAAACAGCAGATTATTATGGCTTGTTCTGCCATAACAAAAAGGATGGATGAATACATTGCTTTCCGTGCTGGTGTGACAAATTGTATCAATGTGATGGACAACGCTAACATAAATTCCTTGCTAAGGCTACACCAAAAGTGGCAGCAGGCGCACGCAACTGGTCAACACCATGGTTGTATATGGTCTGGAGCAGTGGTCGGGAAAACTAATTCCAGTACAATAAATTATCAATGTTGCCACTACAAATTTTTATTATTGGCTGGCGCGACCGCCAATACAATTTCGTATTGTCCAATAGTTGGCAATACAATACAAAAAAATATTTACCGAGAATTTTGTCGCCTTCGGATTGGAACACTTTCACATTCATGACATCACTATCGCATGTCTTTAAGAGCTGCTTACGCTATCTAATATCGTTGGCCAGGAGTACTTACGTCATCTAATATCGTTGGCTATGAGCGCTTGTTCCAACTACTGGGGTAGAGCTTCAACTAAGTTTGCTGCTGGTCACTCTTCAATTCGTCTCACAAGAACCATGGTCACCAACAAGGAATTCGTCGCATTCTTCTACTCTTCGCATGGGCAAAGTGTATACAACTGCAAGCTGTGCAATTACCAGCGAAAACAGACTGTGGGCTCTGGATGCTGCAATTGCATGGCTCACTTAGCCGACAAGCACTTCGACTACGAGGGACGCTACACCTCCTACCACGGGAACTCCGGTCGCCCTCAACAAGATTTCGGCTTCGTCTCAGAAGAATCAAGTCATCGCTTTCGGTGGATCCAGTGGATTGGCGAGCACAACGTGCCAGTTCAAGTGGTTGAGGATCCGCTGACCGCGCAATGAGCAAGCTACGTCCTGTCTCAGTAAAGCCAATCAAGAAGTGCATGGAAGGAGTTGCCATCAAAGTCGGGCAGGCACTCGACAAATTGCTGCACTAGCCACCGGCAAGCGCTCAAAACGTGAACACGGCCGGGAAACCGCAATTCAGCCTTCGACTTTTGCAGATTTAATGAGGGAAGCTGCCTTGACCCCATGGTGCTCACCTTCACAAATTCTATCAGCACACGACACTTTGTCGGAGGACGACACGTCCGATTTCAAAACGGTCCTGACCTGTTCGGAACTTAAAACTTTCTAGCAAAAAAATGAATGGAGCAGGAGAGTGTCTTATTAGCAGACCACGTTTAAAGTGGGAGTTTCCACTTTTCCCAGTTTAGAGTTAGAAGTGACCGTCTTAGGAAGTATAAAGTGGGAAAAGTGGAATATATACGAAAATGTATTGAAATGCCACACGAAACGCCTACATATTGCAGAGTGCATCGCGGAGTCGCTTCCACTGCTTACAATGTAAGACACCCTCGAGCAAGATGCCTGTAAGAGAGGATCGTTTATCAACCTTCTCACACATGATGAGAGAGAAGTCGGACTCCACGGTTGCCGTGTTGGGAAAGACTGAAGCCAGTCCACCACAAAAGAGCGCTAGCGTTGGGAAGAGCGTAGCACGGTCGCCGATCTGCCACATTGCATCGAAAAAGGTCAGTCTATGATCAAAGGCAGCAATGTCCACACGGAAAGCCTCCTCGTTGTCGTAGTGTCGCTTCAGCTCTTTAAACTCGCGACCGATCCGGTTGACGGCTTGCTCACCAATGCATCGCTTGAGCTGATCACTGTATCGCTCAACAATCGAGTAAAATACCGGCATCGGTGTCGCCACCAAGTCTTTTGGTGTCACTGGAATCACTTCTATCTCGTCTTGCACGAGTGTATAGATGTTGTGACACGTAACGACGGCTAGACGGCCAACAGCAGCGATAACAACCTTCTTGTACTCCTTAGTGAGCTGCGGCAGCTGCTCACAGACCCAGATGTCGACCTCTTGGAGACGGATCTCAGCGTCAGAAAGCAAAATGGCGAACTTTTCACACTTCTCGTGCGTTTTTGAGCTTAGCGTTTCAATTTCAGTAGTCGACAGTGGACCTCGAGCACCGGTATTTGCGCAAAGCCTTTGTACAAGCCCCGCAAATCGATCTTGCTGCTGATTGACCATCGTTGACAGCCCTTGCAGCGACACAAAAACAGCATTCGCTTCTTTGGCCACATCACGTAGCGCAAAGAGAAAAAGCCACCATACTGCGTTCGGACCACACGGGGCTTAACTTCTTCGAGGTGCCGTCGTTTTTCAAAGCCGTTCGTGCACAGCCAGTTGGCCACTCCGTACACCTACAACCACCGCGTGTTAGCGACCTTGGTTTTTTTGTTCATTTCTGATATCAAGTTGAACTGGCGACGCAAATAACTGATCAGGCCATGTAATTTAGTGAGATAGGTTGCGTTTAAAGCTTGCTCGAATATTTTCTGCATTTGCAAATCCAGCTTATGCAAACCACACCACACTCTCGTGATGCAGGTTGTTGTGGCTTCTTCCATTTGAGTCGCAAGACCTGTAACGTGTCCGACCATATTTGCGGCTCCGTCGGTTGACACAGCATTTAGAAATCGCGCCACGACGGTGAAAATATTGTCAGCAGTGTGCTGTTCATGCAACGGGACTGCCAGCATGTGATAGTTATGGAGGATCCCCAAACCGTAGAAAACCTGGCACGGATATCGACGTAGGATTTCCCTTGATGCGTCGCGCAGTCGAGCGCAATAGATAAAGCCCACTTAGAATGCATCATCTGAGCCAAGCTCTCGAGCGAGGCAGCACAAACTACACGAGCAAATCGAGCTGCAACAAACTCAGTGCCCCATCAAAATCTGCCGATGCCTGTTGCTTCTTTCGTGTCGTCCATTAGCGCGGCTGCCATGCGAAATGTAGCACCATGGCCAATGAAGCGCACACAAAGTCTGAAGCGAGACGGGTTTACCTCTGTCACTAGGTACTGATCTTCAGGCTGGTCATTGCAGAGGGTGGACATGGCTAGAGCACCGGGGTGGGTGAGTCCTTCAATTTCGTCTGGACGACAGAGTAGCTCTCCCATTATCACTTTAACGATAGAGGCTCGGACATTAAACTGGAGACATTGCTCACTCTCAAATGCTGCTTTCACTGTCTCAGCATACGGGATGGAAAGCAACTCAAAGAATGCCACTTTGTCGCTGTCTGAAATCACTTCGTTGTATTCCTTCCATTTCTGCGTGTGCTGTGAGCTAAGATGTTTCTCGTAGAGATCTGTTCGAAACGACGTGAAGAACTTGGGCTTCACTGTCCTCTTACGCGGTTTCTTGGGGGCATCGAGAGGTCTTGGTGCATCCTCACGCCCAAAAACAGAGTAAAACCGGCATATCACCGACTCAACCTTTTTCGTTTGGAGAGAGTGGATCCGATTGTCAGTCCGTAGTAAAGCCGGTGACTTTCGATGAATGTCGCTCCCTTTTGGCGGTCTTGGCCGCTGGTACCATGCCGTTGTCTATCGTCGTCTGCTGCAGCGCCGCCTTGTGCTTCGACGCCATGACCACGGCGTAGTGCTTCAAGTGTAAGAATGGACGATGCTGAAGAGAGGGGTTTCTCCCACTTCGATGTATTCTTAGGTCAGCTTAAAAATGGGAAATGTGGGGAAATGTAGCCATTGTCCCAGTTTAAACGTGGTCTGCTTATTAGTAAGACGGGTCAGGTATCTGCGGCCAACTTGGCAGCCGGCATCCGACATGCCCCGAGACATTATTGCAGAGTTTGAGCGGGCAAAGCTCAACACAGCGTGGCTGGTCGATTACAGACCACATATCCGGATTGGTGTGTCGACAGGAAGTACCACGAGAGGTAGGCGAGGACGACGCAGACAGTAGAATGGACATCAACAGAATTTAAACAATAAATTTAAACTGCGGCAATGTGAAATATTGTTCGTTGAAGAACTGCAATTTTTATTATTGCGGTGGCTCGAGTACAATCCAGTATCATACTGGACTGTCCAACCACTGGTCTGGAGGTCCCTGAAAATGCCACAAAGGCTATTCTTTGGGAGCGACTATCAAAACACACAATTACATGATCCCTGTGATTGTCAGCTAGGACCGATACAAAGGGCACGAAGTTGCGGCCATACCACCATATCATTCCAACTTTCAACCGATGGGAAATTTGTGGTTTGTTGCGAAAGGGGTAGTTAGACGACATGATTCGACAACGGCAACGTGTACAAATATTTGTCCCCATCTTCAGCGTGTCTTCCATACCAAAATACCTCCGACCTCCGACCTTTCCGACCCTGTATAGAGATTTGTATGCTATGCAAAAATCAGGTGCTGCTTGATTTACTGTGTTAGAAAAAGTATACTCATACGAATACCAAGTAGCTTTGTAAAACCCCGTAAAAGGTAAATACGCAAAAGGGAACGACTGGCTTTGAGCGCTATTGCCAAGTGCACGCATGCCGACGCTTCTCAGTTGCCCGAGTGACCGCTCCTTGTGAGTGTATTGAGGGGACTGTGCCGTTTTCGGTGCAGCTAGCAGGGTTGTCGCCCCACGAGAACTGTGGTGGTTAATTCTCCCTCGAGCAACTGCCGACGAGTATCCCTGCCTTGTGTTGTACTAATCCCCCACCTTAGTAGCTCAGTGGTAGAGCCCCGAAAGAGATGGTTGTGGGTCCGATCCCCACCTAAGGTATCTCTTTGATTAACATCGAATCGACTGGCGATGTACGTGCGATGTGTCCGCGGAAGCTGCAGGGGCGTACATTGTGTGAGCTGAGCGTGTGGGTGTAGTGTATAGCTGCCAGTGTAAGCGTGTGTGGTTGAGACTGTGTGTGAGAGTTTCGATGAGGGTGTTTGTGTCTATGTATACGTGCATTGTGTATTTAAAGCTGTTTTAAGTGCCATGCTCGCTAACCTGCTCCAAAATGTTCTGCGTGTAACCTGGGGCGGGGTCTTGGATTGCAGGGGTCTGAAGTAGCCGTTCGTGGCGCTTGATCATGGCGTTGAGGGTGCCAGAACGATGAAGAGCACGCAAATGCTTTAGCACAACGCCAGAACCACGAGAGCTGATGCTGCGTTTGTCAAGGAATGCGAGGACGGCCTTCTCCGAGCGAGCACATAGCGCCAGCACCTGATCGCGATAGTCTAGTGCCGCAGCATTGAGCAGGAAGCCGTCATCCAGAAACAGCTTCATGAACGCGACGAGCTGCTAAGCGTCAGATTACTGCTGCTTTGAGATCGGCGCCCGCCACAACGGCGGCTCTTGGGCGTACCACGCATACCAAGTCGCACGAAGGTGAGTCACTGCTGATCTGCGCTGCTTTTCTTGACCTTACTCACGTCGCTCGTATCAGTGTCTGGCTTGCGTCATTTGCTTGTAGCTTGTATAGGGTCGTTATTCAGCTTAGCCTCGAGTGAATCCATCCGAGCATCCTGGCGCTTGGTGTGCTCGATAAAGTGGTTAATGAAAGCCGCTTGACGATAGATGATCTTCTGCTCGGCACTTAGTTCCATCGGTTGCTTGGGTGTCTCCTTTTGCTTGTGCGTGGTTGATGTCTTGCTGTCTTCACAGGTTGACTCGGGGCTTGCCATATGCGATGACCATGCTAGCAGCTCAGAGAACGAGCAGCCACAGTCGATAACACAAGCTTTAATGCGCTGGATTGCAGGAGAATCAGCACTCAAGTTATTTAGTAGCAGATAGTGGCGAAGTATACTTGCGGTAAGCACATCCAGTACGGCTTGGTTAACGTTGTGTCTTGTGACTTCTAGGCCGTGGCACGTTGTGAAAAGAAGGCGCTGGAAACGGGCAGTCGAGGTTCTTGTCTGTGGTCGAACGAGGTCAATCCTTGGAGAGGCACATTGGCGTCGGCATCGTGTCCGCTGAGTATCTTACTAACCTTGTGATCATCCTTGCTAGTGTTGAAGATGTAATTAAACCCCTTGTTCGTTGTGCTCATGTTCCAGGCGCCCCGATCAAAGATCCAACGCGCTGTCAGCTCACCACTGCCGTTGGCGTGCTGGGCCCCACCGCGGCGAAAGGAATGCGACGTCGGCGCGGCTGTGACCCCAACTGCGACGCTGATCCGGTCCAGCACACGATTCACGTGGGAGTAGATGGTCAGGGTCTTGTCTGTTCCAGCAGCCGACGGCGCGTTGGGTCCGGTGGAGTCGGCAGGATGATCAAGGATCACCAGCAACGGCACATCAGGGGACAGAGATCGCAGCTTGACTTGGTAGATCCGGATGTCGATGACGTCGGGGCATGGAGCGGTCTGCATCAGCAGCGCCAATGCTATCGCGAACATCGGACACGTCTCGATATCCGTTCCAGGGAAGAGCGACAATCCCTGCTCTTCGGACGTTTTCATCCGAATGAAGCGAACGAAGAGCACACTTCCAGCGTCAATGGACACGTTCGGCTTGCGCAGCAGCGCGAGGTCTGAAGCTCGCCCAAACAGGTTCCACAACAAGCACAACAGCGCAGCGTCCTGGCAATCACTTGGGCAGCTTGCATTAGCGTACAAATACACTAGTATTCGTTTCAAGTCACTCTTTGTACATGGTGGTGCCTTGTTGATAAAGCCACCACCGCCACGCTTCATACAGAAATTGTCTATCGTCTTTCCCATTTTCAGCAACGGAGCTTCCAGTGAAGCCCGGTGCTGAGGAAACTGGTCAAGGAGCCAAAGCTTGGCTTGCCTGTAGTATTGCATCGAGGTGCTTCTAGCAAGCGGCTTGCCATTTTGGTCCTCAACAAACGCAAGGTGCATACCAAACTTGTCCATTACGGATACAAACCACTTCCCACTTTCGTCACGCTCAATACAAACACGCACGTACTCCTCTGTAACACAATCAGACTATAGAAACCCCATGAATGCCGCCACAGCAGTAGCCTTGGCACGCTTGGTGTTACCAGGCGCTAGTTCTTCTAAGCCCATGCCTCTGGTCGGATAGGCGGGAGATATGCAAATGATATGTGTTTTACTTGCTTCTAGAGAGTGCATACACATATTTGACGAAGCTTTCCGACCCGATACGTCGGAACGGCTGTTTTACAGGACTTGCCCTTTTTATTGAGATCCTATTGATCGAAATTCGGACCTAAATAAGATGTGATTGGTCTAACCTTGATATCCCGATTCCCATTGGCTTGTACGTGAATGCAGTAAGCATACAAATTCCAAGTGTGGTCGGATAGATTGTCATATTCAACCATAACATCCAGGCTGCAATGACACTACTAATAAGCAGCTGATAAGCTTCAAGGAGCGTCTTGAGGCAATGAGTCTGTGTGAAGAAGAACTGTCATCTAAAGAGGAGGAGAGCCAAAAATATATTATATCAGATTAAATAAAACAATTTCTTAAGTTTATGCAATTATATTGGCTAAAAACTGATTTTTTGTCAAAAAATGTCTACTGGATATAACACTAACATAATGTGAGCTGTTCAAAGTTGAATACGATAAAATCGTATCCAAATTTGAAAAGCTCGTTAGCATGTGCTTCGTCTCGCAGTTTTGGCATCGGCGTACCGATGCTCGCTTCGATTTCCTTGGAAATATTACGCGTCATCATCGCCCAATCTGACAAAATTGCTTTCTACTTTGGTGTGTCCAGATCATCTGGCAAGATGCCATTATACGGAGGATAACCGAGTCTGGTGTTGCCGAACCACCACAAAAGCCATGCGCCTAGAGGTCTATGATTGGAAAAACAATTCAGATTCATCGAAGAATCGCCCTGTATTTTAGCCTTCCTTAGAGTTCGCTCCGGATCCACCTCTTAATCACGTTGATGTTACATGTGTACTTCTTCCTCGTCTCTGTAGAAATACAAGCGTCACGTGTTGCCTTAGCGTCACGTACGGGGAGCGGCTGCTGTTCCTCTCGCTCGTTGCGAGACGATTCCAGTCATGGTGACCGAAGCTTGTGCGCTACTTTAGATTCGGGAACTGCTGATAGGCTTGCCAGCTACAAGGTTTTGACCAATCACATGAAGATCTTATCGTACGTCGGAGGTATTGGGGTTTCAGAGGAGCTTGTCGCAGCGCCGCTACCTCGCCCCCTGAGGCATCCTGTGCGCGCTGAAGTGCCTTTTTTAGGGCGACAGGTGCATTCTACCCTAGCCTCATCGTACTTAAGTCCTACACAATTTTTGTTTCTTACATCAATTCTATTTGCCGGAAATGTAGGGAAATCGGAACCGTTGCGATATGGTCACATACAGCCACATGCGGTCACATACATCCACAAAATCACATATGACCGCAACACCTGTTCACATACCTGGTTCGGATTGATACTAACAAACGCGTAAACAAACGTAGTGTGAATGAATTTGAGGATGTCGGCGAACGTGTCGGAGCTGACACCTCTTCGACTTATCTGCTCAATTATTCATCCAAGCACGCATTCACTGTTCTTAGAAGTTTTCGTTTCTGGCAAAATATAGTTATAGTATTGACTACACTGTCAGGATACACCATCGGCTGAGTATCCGGATTTGGCCGAAACGTGACACCGAGCTCATTCTCACACGACAAATCGACGGTTTTCTTCACTTGCCTGCACCAGCAGCAGACAGTCCTTGATCGATCTGCTTCTTCTCCCGCTCCAAAGCCTCTTTATACGATGAGATTGCGTCCGCCGCTAATTTCACAACCCAGAACTGAAGACTTCGCGACTGACTGACTCAGCAACTATAACGTTGTGTACCTGGCTTAACTGTCACGCCATAGGGACTATCAGATATGTCGGATCGGTATGTCCATTACTGATTGTACCAAATTTCATGTGTGAATCCTTCATATGGACCGATTTACGTATCACCAAAATGGAGGCGCCACCTACGCTGTGCAAAAATCTGTAGAAGCGTCAGATTCTTCAATGCTTAACATCACGGTACGCTGTCGCTCAGAAACCGACGTTTTCGGAGATTTTTGATACCACGATGTAGCCTTCTTTGTCGATTTTGGTCGGCCACTCATTTTTACTTTTTGTTCATTTTAAACAGCTCACTACCCTTCTGAGTTGGTACATCTGGTGTTGGTTTAGAGGGCGTAGCTGGATTGGCTTCCGCAGGTATCGCTGCGTGTATTTCTGGGGATGCTTCGACTGGCAACTTAACTGCTTCATCGTGTATTTCACGTTGTTGTGTCGGAGGTACTACTTCCTTATCACCACTTGGGAGCATCTCCGTGCCTGTCGCACTACCTAGTATGCCATACTTGTCGATATCTAGACAGTCGGAGCAACACACACCCGATTCCGCATACGCCACTTACGTCGTATATCGCGTACGTCACCCACTGGCACATACCTTCGTTGCATACATGTATCCGGGATAAGCCAGATCAGCAGCATGTTGAGTTGTCTCGTTAAGAAGGGCGTTCATCTTTCATCGTACTCAGTGCGCACAACTTGACCGGATTTCTAAGCATGCATCCACAACCATGGAGTTATGCCCTGTCCGGGTAACAGTGATTTTATTTTTCGCGGTTTAGCCGCAAAACTACAGCGATTTAGTTGGTCACAGGCTCATCACTTCGGTTATTTTTCTTTGCAGAAATAAAATACCCACATGAGGGTGATTTATTTCATAGTCCACTGGTTTTGGACGGACTAGCACACAATCAACCAACAGCCAACCATCTCGTAGCAATGCAACAGCACCAGCTCGCTCTCGCCGTGGCCACTGCTCCCGCAGCCGCTGATGAGGCCGCAGCAATGGCACCACGAGCAGCCCCTGAAAATATTCTCACGCTTCACAACGTCGACTTCCAGAAGAAGCTCGCTCAAGATGAATACGATGCTTGGTTTCGCTGCCACCTCCGCTGTAGCCAGGCATCCTTTCGAGCAATATGTTCTATTCTCCGCAGTGTCCTGAACGGCTTCAACCTCGACGCTTACAACAAGCTCCACGGATTTGAGAACAAGGTCGCTATGCTGATCCGTTTTTTAGCATCCGGAAAAGGCTACCGAGGCACAGGCCTTGCACTGGGCGTTTCAGCGTCATGGACTAGTGATATGGTTGGCCTTCTGTGTAATGAGATTCGCAAGGCACGTAAGAAATTCATACATCTTACTCGGACTGCAGCTCTGTGGAGACAAGTTGAACGCAGGTTTTAGAGGATGTGAGGGTTCCCTGGAATTGTAGGGGCAGTGGATGGTTCCCTTTTTCCTATCAATCGGCCTGCAGACTTCGAAGGATTCTACTGCAGAAAAATATCCGGCGTTGACTATGCAAGCTGTAATCAACCACATACGCGTCTTCATAAACGTCGATATTCGTCCTGGATCGTGGTCAGATCAAAAGGTTTGGAACTCAAGTCGGTTAGGACAGACTCTGGGCAAGTTGATTCCACCTGGTACTCACATGCTTACGGACGCTGGATATGCTTTAAGGCCTTGTTTGATCACCCCGTATCCAGAGACGTTTGACGGGGCCTACCGAGATACGAAAAGTCGTAGATTTAATTTTATCCATTCACGCTCTCGAATGTTATCAGCGCGCTTTTACACTGGAGAAGGAGCGCTTTCGAGTATCGAAGACCTGTATTGATGTGGAAGAGATAGGCAAAGTTGTCGATATTATCGCAGCAGCTTTAGTTATGCACAATATCTTGGTGGCCGTAGGAGACGATGATACTAATTTTAATCAACCAGTAGATAGTGATAGTGATTGCGATGACGAGGATGACATTATCTCTCAAGTCGTTAAACAGGTAGCCATTAGCAAGAGCGATGACTTCGCCCGTAATCTAATTTAAAGCTATTCATATTTGCTCTTTAAGTGCATGAGGAGCGCTTGAATACTGTTGTTCTGCTCGCGGATAGCATGCAAAATCTCGTTGGACTTTGTTAACTCGGTGGCGCTCGACGGCATGCGCTCACCACTAGCGCACAAACCATCACCAACCGTGCTCGCCTTGGGATGGCTTGTTGCGCTTGCTGTTGGCGGCACGAGCTGTAGAGAGAGTACGCTTGACGGACGACTCTTACCCGGTCGTTGCATCTGTCACTACATCATAATTTTCAACATTAACGACGGCGGCCATGGTAGGCTGCCCAAGCTGCTCCTCAGGTAGCGCATCACTGAGTCAGCTGTCGTCGTCGCTTGCAACCTCGCACAGATTCGTGGTGTCGGGCTCCAATGTGCCAAGCAGCGAGACATTTCCCATGCCGGCCGAGTACCACCAGTACTGGGCCATCACAGCCATGTGCTTCGGCTCACGTGGAGCAGGCTTGTTACCAGTCTCAGTGGCTGCCTTACGAGCAGCGGCCCAGCGCTGTTTCATGTTTCGTATCTACATAATTTACACGTGTTAGTATGAGTAGTATAGCACAAGAAATACTAAAGCAATCTGTATACCTCTGCCCGGCACTGCGTTGGCCCTGCTGTCGCACCGCTGGCTCGCTAGCAGCGACCACGCTTTATTCACCTGCTTGGACGTCTTCGCGCCTTTGAAACGCCCCGGCATGGACTTGTAGCGGAGCTCAAAGAGCAGACGCACGTCCGCGTCATCCCACGAGACCGCGACCATCTTTGCCTCATGTTTGCGTGGGCGTCCCCTCCCCGCTTGACAGCTGTTGGCTTGGGCGTCACGCTTGGCTCCGCGAGGTCTTCGGGGGTTGCAGTACAGGGCTCGTGCGGAGGCGTCATGCTGGCTTGGCGAGCGGTTCGATCTGGCCCTGTGGTGGTGCTTGGCGACTAAATGGCGACTATGGTTTTGATTGTGGTTCCCGAGCTGACAATCACTTTTAACAGGGATGAAAAACAGTGGCTTTGAAAAGTTTTCCCCGAACAGGGCCTTAGTGTCATTGTTCAAAGTCATATGTACATAGCTTTCAACCTCACGTTATATTTTCACTCAAAGTCTCGCTCCTCAACTGGTGATGCGCGAGAACAGTTTCAAACATTCATCCAGTTGGGTATGTGGGTTAAGTTCAGGCTTTATCCAGCCTCGATCCGGCTATTTATTTTGTTTCCTAAGTAAAGAATATCCACCAGCAGGAATTCAACCCAACGATGCCGACATGCATCCCAGTTTACGCTGAAATAGGTAAAGAATGGATGCACATCATCAACGTCAGACATCACATCCGAATCAGTCGGCACAATATCTACTGAGCTATTCAAAATGTCGGACATGCCCATTGCAAGTTCCACCCCGGAGTAATCTTGTGAATCATCTGTTTTCCTTGTTTGTGAAAGTTGTCGTTCAGCTTGCTGAACAACCCATATCGTGCTGCTATATACGCAAATTCTGTTTTGGCGTACACCATTTGCTGAATACATCGAAGTACTCACCAGCAAGTGATTCTGCATCGCTCTGCTTAAATCGAATCGATCGTCACCTAAAGCCCAACTAGCACGTGCCCTTTGATTTTCGAGGTCTACTTCAAACGCAACCTGGGTTTACTTGAATCATTTAAGCACACGAAAGCGGCAAAGTAAAACTCTTGCGTTCGGGGAATTCTTCTCTAAAACTCCACTTTCAGTCAGATCCTTATCTACTTAAACGAGCGCAACATCAAATTTCATAAACAACATATTAATACTGCAGTAATCCTATGAAGTTGTCGCACCGTGATAACCTCGACCTGACGCCAATCCAAACTGTTTTCCTGAAACGCTTCCACCGCATACTCTTTGGTTTGTTCGTTTCTTGGTCGACCAGCGCATGTTGTACAAATTGACCTTTACCGTGCGTGTCCATGACCACGAAGGAGAAAAGCTTGTAGCGAAGACCGTTTGTCTTTTGCGTTGAGTCCGTAAGCACCACTTCAGAGAATCGTGATATTTGTTTTTCGTATGCCAACAGTTTGGAACGTCAAGCAAGTAGCAATATTCTCCTGGTTCACACAACGCTGAGGTGCATTCCCCAGGTCAGCCTTAAATGTTCTTTGTATCTATGAAGTACCGTTCAAAGTCATCTGACGACTAAGGTAGTAGCGTTGTCGATTCGCCATCTCCAATTCTTATAGGTCCCTTATTAAAATCATATTGCAAATCTCGAACACGAGCTTCGACATTCTCAACCTTTACCTCAGGTTTAATGCTGGGTGTCATGCTGCGTGCATCCCGCAAAGTGACATCGTTATCTATATTTCAGACACATATAGTCACGTATCGGCACATACGATCACATACTATCACAGACTGCCACACACACTTGATGTTGCTTTACTACTACACGTACCCGAGTTTTCCACTTCGTTGCGATTGATTTTGCTACATCTCGACCCCACCGCTACAAAATCGCGGACATGTTGATTTTAGGGTCTTCAACACGTCGATTTTCTGCATATGCTCTCCAGACTTTGCCGCTGACTCGATGCGTGTGTGTGGTTTGTTGCTGGGTGACACAAACAAAAAGCAACCGCGTCCTTCTTCAGTTTTTGCGCTTAATGGTAGCAATCGCCTGTGCTTTGAAATCGCACAACGGAAAATGCTGCGATGGTCGGATGCATTTCCTTAGGTCACAAAGCCTATATTAGATCATTCTGAGCTAATTAAAAACTGCTGTTGGATTATACAGCATCTTCCGTTTACCCCACCGTGAGTGCACACAAAAATGGCCTGGTAGCAATCCCACTATGGGGAGATCCAGGCCAGATTTTCTTTTTTATTCCGGCTTGTTGCTCTGATGCTACTTCGCTTTCTATTATCAGAATGGGGGCTTTCATCGAGTAAAACTGGACGTTCACCGAGTATAGACAAAAATGATGCAAATCGAGGACCCTGCGCAAAAGGGACGCATATCGAGTTGCACTCGTCCAAAGCGAGGAGAGCTGATCGATTGTATGACCGACGGAAGCGTGTTGCAAATCGAATTTTGTGAGGTTAATTTTCGAGCTCATCGGTTCGTAATGCTGGCTCGAAACATTCTAGTAGTGTTAGGCAGAGAATTGCAAGGAGTAGTGAGTATCATTAATGCCTTGCGAGTAATATGTACACATACTTAGCCTATTGAAAACGACCCAGCCGAGTACTTTCGAGGAGATGACGACACCAACATGTTTTGATCAATGAGTAGCGTCTACATTCTGAACGCCCGAACAATTTTACAATGCAAAGGAAACGTAGGCATTGGCTTCACCAATACGTGGTTGTGCTGTCCTTACTAGAGCATGTATTCATTTGCGCTGGCCGCCACTGACCTTCTCGTAGGGAAAGCTTTAGCAGACCACTGTTCTTGTTGGAGTCATTAGGGAGTGGTGCGCGTTTTGCATTGTGGGTGTCTTGGATTGAGTCAGAATCCAGGACCAGAGCCCCGATTGACACTAGTGTAGCCTAGTCTTCGGCTAACTAGAACAAGGAATTACATATTTGCGGCATGGTGCTCTGCTATTTGGTTTGCTGATACCGACTTCCCTTAGTCAAGACGGACGAGATTTAAGACGGACAGTCCATTTCCACCAATTGGAACGCTGGATTTGGGTCTCTTTCTCAAGACGGACAGTTTCGATTGTTGAACTTGGGGCTCGTGTTTTTGCGGCACTGGTCCTCTCACGGCCATTTCAAGATTCGATGGCGGAGCACGAGAACGAGCGCGCGGACCACGAGCAACCCGCGCAATAGCGCAAACTAGTCGGTCGTCCACGACCGAAGGATGGCGGCGGTCGCAAGGAAGAAAAGCGTGCTAAGGGCTCGTACACAAATCAGTTAAAGCTGGAAGTCGTCAATCACTTCCAAGGCCACGGCAACAGAAAAGCGTGCTAAGGGCTCGTACACAAATCAGTTAAAGCTGGAAGTCGTCAATCACTTCCAAGGCCACGGCAACGTGAAAGCTACGGTCCAGCACTTTTGGCCGCAGCTAGACCCGCATTGCTACGAGTAGGCGCAAGCTCGTACTGGATTTACAGAAGAAAAAGACAAAGCTTGCGGAGGCGTGCAGTACCACCAGGGGGAAGCTGCGGCGAAAGGAACGCAAAGCGGGCACGGGTAATATTCTTCCAGCGCAGGCTATACTAGGTATTGTAAACGGGTGATTGACTTAAGGCAGGAAGGCGTTCCCGTCTCAACGTTGATGCTGTGCCTGAAAGCTGATGAGGTAGCGAACAGTTATTGTGCCTTTCTGCTATTTTGGCTATCCAGAGGAAAAAAACTGTGTTTTTGTGTGTCACTCAATAGACAAGATTAAGGTTAAGATACAAATTAGACAAATATTTAAAAAAGGTGGCAAGGATTTAAAAATATGTACCAGTGTACCATTTTAATTCGTATTGCGCGAGATGACTGGTGCAGCGTTCGTTTTCGAGGAGAAAGCCCGAATGCCGTATAACAGATCGGCATTCGGACTTTTCGCAGCAAAGAGATACTTCTCTAACCCTTGATGTTCGGAAAAAATGACTTTTTCCTTGGACATGAAGTGGCACGGTATTGTTCTTATATATGCTTACGATGTTCAGCTAAGTGTGGTCTCAACTGTTCTTGACGTTTCTGAGAGGGGTCTGACGAGATGGTATCGTAGGTTCATTAAGACTGGCAATATTGACAAGGAAAAGAGAAACGACAAGACCTCAAAGTGGCCCCAGCAAGTTTGCATGTTCGTTCAGGAGTACGTTAAGAGTCATCCATGTTTTTACTTTGAAGAGTTGCGTACGGAGCTCTTACAGCGCTATGACATGAGCCACAACGTTTCGGAAGCCACGATTTGCCGAGCCCTGTGGTTTGACCTCGGTCTTACAAGGAAGGTCCTGACAACGCGAGCGGTGGAGTGCTTACCCCGTGAACGCAGCGAGTTTGTCTAGAGACTTGCTCCATACTACTCCGGCCCTGATCAACTCGTATTTGTGGACGAGACGTCCAAGGACGGAAGGTTTGTGCAAGTAAACTGTCGGAAATGTAAACTAAAATCTAATTTGCATCATGTTATAGTTTAGGTCAATGTTGCGAAAGCACGGCTGGTCTGCGCGCAATACACCAGCCAGAGTTCAAGTTTCCTTTTCCCGAGGCAAGCGCGTGTCTGTTCTTGCCGCAATGGACACGTCGGGTTTTTCTCGTGGGGCACGGTCGAAGATACGTTTATCCGAGCCAACTTCCACGCCGTTTTCAAGTCTAAGATCGCTCCCTATCTGAATCCGTGGCCGCTGCCACGCTCCATCGTCATTCTCGACAATGCTAAGATTCATATGTATGAAGAGCTTCAGGCACTCGTTCATGCTACGGGTGCGTTGCTATTTTTCCTACCACCCTACTCGCCAGATTTAAACCGGATTGAAGTCGGGTTCTCTCTTCTGAAACGCTGGATCCAGCGCCATGCGAACATGGCTTTTCGCGACGCACCGAAGGACGTTCTAAGAGTTCCCATGCACTGCTGCACCAAGAAAAGTGAGCTTGTAGGTGTCAACTTGTATGGGCATTGCGGATATTACTCTAACCAAATACAGCTGCCGTCTCTCTAGACAGGACCATTGGTTACTCTAGTTTCTTCGTGGTCAACGTCGGGCATATCCACAGCGGGATCCGGGTATCCAGTTGCTGCGCAGCTCGAAATGGAGGTTGTAGGCTATAGGGTGGAAGCCCAAGCGCCTCGCGAAGGTCACTTACATTTATAAACATGGGGATCGGGACTCCGTGCACGCGCACTCGTATGAGACGGTACGCGTCGTCAGCGCTGTGTTGTTGGTCTGCCAGATCTTGTTGCATCGCACTATTTTGACTGTCGATAAACTGATGCTGGCGGATGGTGGTGTTTTCAGAAACTTGCACCGGAGCGTCGTCCGGCAGTCGCGCTTGGCTCACAGCGCCGTAGCGTTGGGTCGCTGCAACACCTTCAATCCCGTGCTCGGTCATGAACACTGCAACGCGGGGTAGTTGTTTCTGAATGCGATTGTCAGTTGCACGGCGTAGAGATGTCAACCGCTGTACGCGTGGTCGACCCACGTAAACAAACAGCATGAGCACGAATGCGGCGTGTCCATGCTTCCTCAGCCGAGCCTTGTGCCAGATCGTGCTAAAGAGTGCTTCCATCTCGCTTGAATCCGATGGTACAAGCACGTAGTCCTTCTGGGGTGCATGGTTTGTGGACTTGACATAGACCACAACAGGCTCCTGCCACGTGAGACCAGTGGTCGCATCGAACACGCGCTTGATGTGCCCTAGCGGGACGTCGTAGCCGTGAACAACCAGGAAGACGAAATCATTTCCCGGCACTTTGTCACGACAAGGAGTCAGGGCTCCCTGACTTAACACTCAAGCGGCAGTTTAGTTCTTGTGGAATCGGGGTATAGATTTCCATTGTTTATTGTTCTGCACAACGTTCCAACATAACAAATTAATTTAAGACTGTGCCCTTGATTGACTAGGTTGCTAGTGGCACGCTTACCTCTAATGCTGCGCTGGCTACTTCTTGTGACTTTCTTGTGCTTCGAATAGTGTTCAGCGCCTTATAATACAACACAATAGTTAGCTCACACTCCGCATAAACACAGCACAACAAGAAAAAATGACAGCATGCCGTCACATACTTACTTGCTCACCACAGCAATACAGTTCTGCGTTCCAGCTGCTGGTCACCCACGCTGAGCTTCTTCAACACTCCGTTCTGCTGTTGCGCCACTTGCGAAGTCGTTCAGCACAATAGTTAGCCTGCCATCTATAGCACTCGCTCGCTGAGAGGTTGGCTTACCGGGGCTGCTTAATATAATGACTCGCTGTGGTTTCCCCTTTGATTGTGTTGGCCACATAGAACCCAGCCCAAGATGCGTTTTGGCATTTGGCTTGCTCCAAATTAACGATGCCTTGATAAGAGCTTTTAGCCCGATTAAGAAGCCCGATTAAGAAGGCAGAATGACAGAAAGACACAATATAACGTGGAAGACTTCCACACCTCATGGAGCTGGCAGACAGCCTTTAAGAAACGCCACGCCATATCCATGAGATCGAGATTAATAGACGACGATTTCGACCGAGCGACAGCGGAGACTGGTGTGGAGGAGGGCGAATCTACGGTGGTGTAAACACGATATTAGTACGACTTTGCTCTCATGCCCATTTCAAATTTCAACGATTTTAGCTGGCTGCCCATCTCTGAGAATGGGCGCCCGTTTTAACAAAGGGAAGTCGGTATTGTATTATGGTATGGAGCGTGCGGGAGCTTCTGATCCTGGAATGAGGCGTTTAGTCCTGGAATATCTTGGATTTCTGTGGACTTCGACGCTGATCCTGAATGAAGGAGTCTCGACCAAGTCGCTCAAGCTTTTCAAGTCGGTGGACGGTGCCCCGGGGTTAATCGAGCCTCTAGGGATTCAACTACGTACACACCAATTCTGGATTAGGAGGGGTTTCTGGTCTAGGCGTAGCGGTATTTGAATAAGAGCTGCTATCTCTTGGAAGAGAAATGTTCACCACCTCGTCTCACCAGCAAGGCTCACGCGTTCCACCCTAACACTAAGCTTGCCTGTAGCGGTCGGGTTTTTGCTTCCTCTGCGGTTATCTTCATCTTATCCATCTTGGCCAGTTGCGCGAACTCTTGCAAATGGGTGTGAATGACTGAAAGGTGATGACCTACCCAAGTTTGAAGTTGACGAGTCGCTTATTTCGGGGGAGCATGCGCCAAAAGCTGTGTGTTGCACACAGTTTAGGACGATCGTTCCCAACGCATCACGCTAGTGCTGCTCAGCTAGTCTTAACTCGTATTGATACAACAGAAACTGGTGCAGACTGCTATCAAATTCTTCCCCGATGTCACCACCACAGTATCAGAAGTCGTCGTTCGACAGGACGAACTCGTGTTATGTAGCCTAATAAATGTAGCTTAACTTTTCTTAAATTTAAGTCTAAAATCATGCTACTATCTGATACCGATAGGCAAATTTCCGACCCTGCATTAAAGGCGACTCGTCAATTTCAATTTGACTTGTAAAAACCCTCAAATTAACTTTGACGGCGTATTAGCTGCTATAAATTTTATAGCTGCCAATATGCCATCTGCTAGCGACTAATTCGCACAGCCGTTGCGTATTAAATAATCACTGTAGAATGCCAATTACCGGCATGTTTGTATGGCCACCTACTTACTTTAAAGTTTAAAATTCGACTGAGCAGCAAAACAAACTCGGGGCCCCTACAAACACGTCGTGTTATTTACCGCGGACGCACCGTTATTTGTTTGATTTTAAGCTCTAGAAGAAGACCTAGCTAACAGTTTTTAATGAGATACTCTGCGTGTGAGTCGCCCGGCCACTACTTCGAGAAGGACCACATCGACGCCACAGACCCGTCCAAGCCCCGAGAAGTGTTTATTCTTTTCCGGACTGGAGAAGTATTGACAGCTACTGATGAACCCCTCAATTATCAAAGTGTTAGGAACAGCACGATTATTCCCATTTCAGGGTATTTCCATCTCAGGGGGATACCATTTTGATTGTACAATAACTATTTGCTGTCAAAAGCGATAACTTCCATCAGCCATGCATCCTGCAAAGCACATATCAGCCAAAAATATTGTTAAAAGGAGCTCATCAGTGCCGTCACCAAGTAAAACATCTCGAATATCGCTCAGCAACGCTTATAAACCTGTAAATTTGTCAGCATTATATGCAACATCCATGGAAACTCAACCTACTCTATAACATGCTCTCTAAACTGGATAGGAAATGTGATCGTTTGTGCCAATACTATAGGTGTGACAGCGGACGGATCTGTAAACTGGTTTCGTGAAATTCAACGAGTATTCCGAGAGGAATTGGGATACACAAGGACAGGAATGCCGGTGTCAATGCACAGATCGACCTGGACAAAGTTTACTTTTCAATAGTTAAGAGCCCTTTTGGGGGAATATCTGTCGAGATTTTATACCATATTACGTTAGAGGGGATTTCGTAATAATTACTTAGCTTTGTAAACCACGCGTGCCAGTTGACCGACATTTTATTCCATTTGAGCGGGATTACTGATGAGGGCTCATCTCTATTACATTACTTCAGAGCTGATTCCACGCAGCCTTGAAAGCCAGTCCATTTGACACGTGAGCCACTGGTTCAACCAGGATGCTCTCCCGATTGATTTGCGCACAGCAGTAAATTACTACCCTATCCATACATAGTAGTAATAGGTATGCGTGCAACTTCAGCGCCACTCGCACATTTGCACAGCGGACCCTGTCAAGGCATGAAGCTCGTCGTCATTGCTGCCGTCGCCGCGCTCGCCACCGTGGCCAGCGCCACCTCGTGCGATGTGGCCTCGATCGAGACGGCCGTGAAAAACTCGGACACGACCACGTGCGCCTCGGACTCGGGCTACACTGTGAGCTCGCTGGTCACCCCCTCGGACGCCGAGATGGCCCTCATGTGCACGAGCACGGCCTGCCAGTCGGTACTGTCGCAGCTTGAGGAGGCTGCTCCTACCGAGTGCACCCTGGGCGCGTTCTCGCTGTACGCGGATCTGATCACTCCCCTGGAGGAGTTCTGCAGCGGCGAGTCTGGTGTAGGAATCGGTACCATAATCGGTATCGTGGTCGGAGTCGCCGTCTTCGTTCTCCTGGCGTTCGCCATCTTCGTTGCATTGCGCCGACGAATGAAGCAGCCAACTATCACTGGCCTCCCAATCGGTGGGAAGCAAGCAAGAGGACTCCAGGGTGAACCATCTTCAGTTGACACGGGGTACCATGAAATCGCCAAAACTGCTGCCGACTCTGCGAGCCCCATGCCAAGTTCAAATAGCGACTGGAGTAGACTTTGGGAAGACCCCGTCATTTTAGCGGCTCGGATTTCCATTGAACGCGTACAAATTGGGGATGTGATCGGCCGCGGCGGCTTTGGCGTGGTACACCGTGGTCGGTATCATGATCAAGACGTGGCAATCAAGATGCTGCTACCAGAGAAGCGCAAGAATTTGTTTGAAATTCAGGCCTTCTTGTGCGAGTACAGCTCATGGCGACGATGGAGCACCCGCACATCGTGCGATTTATTGGGATGGCCTGGGATTCACCTGGCGAGCTCTGCTGCTTAACAGAATTGATGGCCGGAGGTGACTTGCGCTCGCTGCTACAAAGCTACCATTGCAAAGGCGTTCCGCAGGGAATGAGCGCCACCAAGTTGAAAATCGCCTATCAAGTGGCATATGCGTTGACATACTTGCACTCGCTAGACCCTGTTGTGCTGCATCGCGACCTCAAATCTCGCAACATCCTACTGACAGAATCGCATGTCGCGAAGATCACGGACTTTGGTTCGTCACGCGTTCGCTCAGACGCTACCATGACCGCTGGCGTAGGAAGTTTGCTGTGGATGGCTCCTGAGGTCATGATGGGCGAGCGATACGACGAGAAGGCCGACGTATTTTCGTTGGGCGTGGTGATATCGGAGTTGGACACGCATGAATTGCCATACTCTTATGCAAAGGAAGATGGTGGCAGCAGCAGCAGCAGTCGACCTCTCCCAAACACAGCTGTACTGCAGATGGTTTTAACAGGTAAGCTGCAAGTTCGCTTCTCTCGCTACATGGACCCCGATATGGTCCGCTTTGTCGGTTCTTGTGTGAGCTCGGACCCGAAAGACCGACCTACAACTGCAGAGGTACTTTACTACCTGCAGATGGCTAACCGAAACTACAGCAACTAGGACCACCACCAGGTAAAGGATCGGTTTCGTATCGAATATATGAAAATGGTTTAGTTAGCCTATTTTCTTAGGCAGTGATGAATATACTGACCATTGAGCTTTGTGAATATATCGAACGAATTACTAGTATTAACTTGCTGGAATCAGTTGGTTAGGGACGCAGCCAATGTTAAGCGTGATGCTGAAGGACCACAACAGATTCTAGATGCAGTTATTCACAAAGTTATTTTTATATGCAGTAGAGCGTAGTCTGCACGCAATTTCATAATGCAGCCCCGTGGTTTGGTGGCGTTGATGTGACGACACGTAGGCGACCCTCTTGAGAAATATAGTCAACTTGTTCCCGTTTCCGGACAAATTTCTCAACCAGATCACGCACAATGGGCCCAGAACATATTTGCTCAGCACCCGCGAAGAAATGCCATCCATCCATGCTACTCAGCAGTGGCATCGCGATTGCCACCTGCCGGTTCATATTTGCCTTCGTCTCTTCTAGATGTTTTCCTGGGCTAACAACAGCCCCACCTTCGTACTGCTCCTTCACCAGATTAATTGACGAAATGACTGGAGCTGTTGGGTGAGTGATGTCGTAGACGACGCGAAGACCGGAGAAATGCGGTTGTGACGAACTCATGGCAGGATATCGACGTAACCAATACAGCAACGCAGCTTTCAGATCATCCAGAGATAATTTTACAACGACAGTAGGCTTTACCAATGGGAGATATTGCGCGAGCCACTTGCGTGTGATAATAAGCCCAGGGTCATTCAATTTGTCGCCTTTAATATATTCAGCGTTCAAGAGTCCAACATCTGCATGCAGTCCTTCACGCAGTGCATCGGCCACGAGGTTGCCCAAATTACTTTCTTGTGTGCGGCACGTCACACGACGCCCGTCCAAAGCCGTCAGTGCCGTTCCAAGTGGCTCCAACTTTCCTTGTGTTTCTTCATCCTGTTGGACGAAGCTCGCATATTTGTTCAAAATTGCCAAGCATCCTGGGTCTGCCGAGTATCCGCGATTCAGAAGCATGTGCCACTGAAAATCCACCTGCACCGGTGTTATTTGAGCCTGGACTTCGGCAGATGCCGTCGGTGTGGTCAGTGTCATCTCCACCACGCCCAACCATAACGCATCCATACCCGATTTGTGGATGAGCGTTTGGCCGGCAGCGCAGGTCATGGGCTCATGATCATGGCCTCCCAAAATCAGATCAATGCCTGAGGCCTGCGTGGCGAGACGGATATCCTCGGCCACCTTGAAGTGGGTAAGCGCCACAATGGCGGTTGCTCCTTGCGCCTTGAGCTCCTCTACACAGCGACGCGCATGAGGTCGTTCATCTTCAAAATCACACTTGGTCCAGCAAACGGATCCTTTGCGGTGACCGTGGTCGTGACTCCAAAGAGCCCAAGGCGCAGCCCATTCCGTAGTGGGATCACGCACGTATCCACAAGTCCAGAGAACAGCTCTCCATTGCTAGAGGACCGGACGTTCGACCCAAAGCACGTAAAGTTGGCGTGACCGAGCAGCTCCTTCATGTACTCTGCCCCGAAGTCGAACTCGTGATTGCCCAGCACCACGTACTCTATACCCAAATAGTTCAGCAACTCCACCATGTGTGCTCTGCATCGAACACATGACAGCAAACATTGAGTTAAACATCCTCCCATTTGATCCTAAGCGTTCTTTCAGCCTACGCACCCTTTGTCCTGGCGATCCAGCTCCGACCGCCATAGAAAATCTCCGTTCAGCGTGATAATCACATGCGAATCCATCGAAAGCCGTCGCTTCATAGTCCGCAGCATCGTCGCAAACTCCGCGAGGCCGCCCACGCCGGTCGAGTCCGGAAACAGCTCGTAGACGTCGTTGATCGTCAGGAACACCACCTTCACAGCATTCTCCTGCGCCTCCGAGGACGATCCAGTCGACGTCTTCCCATCAGCAAACAAGACATCCTCTTCTTGATACACAGAGCAATCCACTAGCGCCGAAGACGGCTCCTCCGTTAAATTACACGGCGCCACATCAACGCTCCTCGCAGCCGCTCGCTCCATTTCCGCGTCTCTTCAGTCCAAATGTTAACTTTGTGTACCACACAATTGGTATATTATCTCTCCCAAACTCGTATTTAACACCGACATTTTATCTTTCATTTTTGCCCATTTTGGCGCTCATGAACGTGGTGGCGGAGATCCAGCGGCTTAACGAGCGCGAGCTGGAGCTCGGCGTGCCGCTGTCTGGCTCGTGGCACCAGAAGTACCGCGAGTCGGCCTGGGTCTTCATCGGCGGGCTGCCGTTCGCGCTCTCGGAGGGCGACGTGCTGTGCGTGCTGAGCCAGTTCGGCGAGATCGAGGACCTCCATTTGGTGCGCGACGGCACGAGCGGCAAGTCCAAGGGCTTCGCCTTCGTCAAGTTCGAGGACCAGCGCAGCTCCGTGCTGGCCGTGGACAACCTCAACGGCTTCAAGCTGCTGGACCGCGTGCTGCGTGTGGACCACGTGCTCAAGTACAAGCTGCCCAAGGAGCTGCAGGAAGACTCGGATGAGAGTGAGGACGAGCACGAGCGGCGGCCCCGAGGCCTGCCTGGTCACGCCTATGAGGGCAAAGAGCTGGCCTCGCAGTTTGACTTGGCGAGAGGCGTGGACGTGTTCCAAGCACCTGAGGAGACGCACAAGGAGAAGATGAAGCGGAAGAGGGAGGACAAGAAGGCCCGCAAGGCGGCCAAGAAGCTCCGGAAGATGGAGAAAAGGCAGCAGAAGCTCATGCAAGAGGTGCAGCACCAGCGACAGGAGCGGAGGTTGCAGGAGGGTGGATGTACAGGAGATGCAGGAGAAGGAGGAGGAAGCACAGCCGAGCTCGACGGGATGGCGCGGACGGTTGGAACCGTCGGCTCAGCAGCCGAGTGCGACGGGGTGGCGAGGAAGGCTAGAACCGTCGGCACCGCGGCCGAGACGGGATGAGAAGAAACGCGACGATGGTCGGGATAAAGCACAGGACAAAAGCTACGGAGGCATGAGCCGTGTTCGCTAAGAGAACGATGGCAGAAGAACACCGTGCCGATGACCAACTGTGACTCTATGGTGTCTACAAACTAATCTAAACTATTCAGTGCCACCACATCGTGGCATGTGACTGCACTCTATTGGTGCATTCACGGCACGCTGGCTGATACAGTGTCGTCGCTCTGTGGTGCTTGGAAGTCATAAACTTGCAAAACATTTCGGGACTGCGAGGGATCTGCTCCATTTTCATCCTCATCCTGCATGTCCTCGGGCAGGTCATAGTGCCGCTGGCCACTCGAAACCGCAAGCATGGCTCGGGACGGATCAGGGAAAAACGACACTCCGTTGGCACAGTCAGGCAGTTGGATGTGCTCGTCCAACAATATACCGGTTAGCACGTCGAACAGCATTACGCGACCTGTTTGACTGCCCGTCGCGAGATATCTTCCACCACAATGCAAGTCGAACTCCACGCGCTGGTTTGTATCCGCCACGCGGTTAAACGTATGCAGGATCTCGTTCGTCGCACGGATATCCCAGCAGTGGATCCTTGCATCTCGTCGTGCCGCCGTGAACAGGAACCTGCCACAGGGCGAGAACTTCACTTGAGAGATCCCCTTCCGTCATGGTCTCTCAACGCCAGCAGCTCTTCCCCCTCTTCCGTACACACACGTCGAGCCCGCATAGGAGCCCGCCGCGTAAATCTTCGAGTGGTCCGGGTTAAAGTGCAGCGTGCTGATGAGCCCTCTCTGCCCCTCCTTTGATCGCCGAGTCCTGCTCAGCGGCCTCGCCTTGAAGTCCCTACTGGGCTGAGACAGATCAAAGAAGCGGATCATCCTGTCGAAGCCGGCAAATAGCTTGGTCCCCGTGGAGTTAAATGCCAGGCTCTGTGCACTAGCGAGCTCGTCCATGTGGTCGTAGGCCCGGTAGGACGCTCGCAGCGCTCCCGTATAGGCGTCCCACAAGTGCACAGGCTGGTCTCGACTGGAGCTCACGAAGATGCACGAAATGGGGTCCGCCGACGTCATGAACGGGTACCAGGCCACGTCGTAGACCGTTCCGGCCTCCTTCATCTGCAGGATGCTGGACGTGGGCGTAGAAGTGGACGTGGACACCTCAAACAGCCGCAGCACGTGGTCGTCGCTGTTGCTGAGCACGCACAAACCGTCCGGAGAGACCTCCACGCCCTCGTAAAGTTGTTGCCGCAGGAGGACGACGCCGTAGAGAACTCCTCGTGTGCAGAGATGAGCAGGCGAGACCGCATCGAATCTACATGCGCAAAGTACTGCGGCTCAGCGGCAGCTGTAGACGCAGACGCAGCGTCGGTCCCATCGGCAGACTCCACGTCCATGGTCACAAGCGCGTCAAAGGTTAATAATGGGCTACTTACCTGATCGATTACGTTAATAATTTATCAGTGTAAATGTAAGCGCAGATCATCACTTGGTTCTATTAAACACCTCTGCACTAATCCGATCCTCTTTGTATCCGCAGAATGAATCGCGCTGCCATTCATTGAATTTCCCCTTAGATTGCAGCTATGGATTCAGCTTCAACGGCAACTTCGACTGCGTCACTCAATGACGCGGCCGCGGCGGACGTGGCCCCCAAGGCGGAGGACGACGAGGCACTACCGCTGCTGACAGAGACACAGCCGACGCAGACACAGGCGGCGCCGTCTCCCGCGGGCCGAGGCGCCACCGTGTCGGCCGTGTATCGCTGGTACGAGATCGAGGAAGGATTCGGGGCCAAGAGACGCGAGGAGTCGGCCATTGCCAAGTGCAGACTGTGCGGACAGCAGGGCAAGCCGGAGCGCAAGCTGTGCGTGCGCTTCAGCAAGAGCGTGACGTCCAACCTGTGGCGACACCTGAAGGAGAACCATCCGGACGTGTACGAGCAGCACGCGGGCGAGAAGAAGAGCGTGCGGATGAACCGCCTGGTGGGGAAGAAGCGCGGCAGGAAAAGAAGAGCTGGACGCCTTCTATTGAGGTGGGTCAGGAGCAGCGCGGGGACGCAGCAAAGACGGCCAAGAAGGGGAAGGGGGAGACCCATGCCCAGTTGTTTCCGGATTGTGCTGTGGGAGGAGCTTTGCAGCATCAAGCAGGAAGACAGACAGGTGCTGCCAATGCTACGGCCTCTGGAACAGTGGCCTCTGGGAATTTTAACCCGGAGAAGGTCCGGGAAGCCGTGGGGTATTTCTGTCTCTACGAGATGCTGCCGTTCGAACTATGCTCGAGTCATGCTTTTCGGAACTTGATGGTGGAGTGCTCGGGAGGAGCTGAAGGGTATGTGGATGGCTCGAACAGCTTCGCGCTGTTTGCAAAGGAGATTGCGTTCGGGTATGCGAAGAAGATGGCGGCGTACGTGAAAGTGCGGACGGTGATGCAGACGAAAATGACCGACTTCGCGCACCTTATGATATCTGAGTGGCGATCGTCCAACTGCGTGGGTGCGAATGGTGCTGCAACAGGAGTATCGGCTGTGTCGACGGGATATGATGCTGGTCAAGGCGATGGAGACATGACTTACCTTGCGCTATTTGCTGTTGGGCTTGACCAAGAGTTCAACATGTTTCGTCGGTGTTTGCACGTCTTGTCGATTGATAGCTGCCATTCCGAAAATTCAATTATAACAGAGCTCGCGAGAGATAAAGAGCTGAAGAAGGCGATGGAGCGTGTAATTCCATGCAGGAACATGCCACAGGTGCTCGCAGTGGAGCCAACCTGCAAGGCGTATGATTTATTCTGCACGGATCACAATCTCCAGTTCTTGGAAAGTGTCACCACACTACTTCAAAACATCATGATAGCCACAGTTAACGAAGTTAACATTACCGAAAGCTACTGCTTAGGCCATGGAGTGTTTACAGCGGCAAACACTTCAGGCATTCAGAACCGGCGACTTGACAAGGGCGAGTATATTGAATGCAGTTCTGCAGCTTTCACACTAGGTTCTTCGAGTGACGCTTTTATGGCTTACCGGGGGAGGAAGTTGCCTCCAAAATCCTCGAGGAATTACCTAGCAATCTTTCTGGGCACACGTATCGCGACCTGATGAACAAAGTGCTGTACTTGGTGGCTCACTTCAAGCAGTCAATAAATTCCAGGAAAGTGCTACGGAAGATAGCAATCGATGAGTGCAGTATGACAACGGACACGTTTGAGCGAGTATTTATCAACCGGCTTCGAGACCTGGTGATTTCTGTAGGTGGGATATATTACGTGCTCCGTTGTGCTGTAGATATGATGCCAACCTTCAAGAAATACTTCGAGATGCATCAAGACGGCATTACCGATTTTTCGAAACTCATCCAGCTGGCATCATTGTCACGGTACGAGTGGTCTAGGATTGGCTACCTCAAGACGATTTTAAAGCCCTTCGCCGACGCCATAGCGAAGCTTGACGGCGAACAGTACTTCATATCATCGTTGATTGTTCCCTCTGTCTCAACTCTGCTGGAAAAATTGCAGTCGCAATTTAATGATGCAGAGTCTGGTACTATATTTTTAAAGAAGAGCGATGAAACAGTGGAAGCAGTAGGAGATCTTCCAGAGGATATCGAGGCATTGCGGACTTTGGCTTTCACAAACTTGTCGGAATGTTTTGGATATTTATTTTCAGTACCAGAGGCGAGTTGGATCAGAGAAAAGCGCAAAACTTTCAACTTATTATGGGCTGCAACCATTGTGGATCCTCGGACACGATCGTTTATCGTCAAGGGCCCTCTGTCACAGGAGGATTTCTGGGAGGTGGTCAAGGCAGAAGCAGCACATATTGCTGGAACCAAGAAGAAGGAGAAGGAGAACGGCAACGACCTTGGAGAGAGTTCAATTTCGCTAGACGACGAGGACAGTGGTCATCTGGACGGGAGCGGTGATGGCAAGAGTACCGACTTGTGGGATGATCTCCAAGCAAATTTGACATCTTGCGCACAGGAAGAAATGCTTTTGAGCTCATCCAAATCTTCGTTGGAAATCACAAAGTCTAGTAACCTGCTGGAAGTGGAGGTTTCAATCTTTCAGGAAGATGGAAGTATTCCACTATGCGCCAATCCCTTGGAGTGGTGGCAAAGTGTGCGCATGAAGTACCCATTTTTGTCGCGATTGGCACGGTATGTGTTATCTATCCCATGCAACGTGAAGGTAAACGACAACCCAGTCCTATGCGATGGAGGTCTCGTGAAGCGTGCTCAAAGCGAAATGAGCCTTTCGGATCAGTGTGAGCTCCTTGCGGCTTCAATGAATCTTCGTACCGAGAAAAACGCCCATTTTGAGGCAGCGAGCAAACAAATGTGGTCGACCGTGTAACGGAACTCGTTCACATTACGTATCGAGACGTCTGGGAAATATCATAAGCACCTTTCAACTGAATGCAAGAGACCCAGGCATTACAACGGTAGTGTCCTCACGGCGTTTCTCTCTATAGCTATTCTTTCATCGCCAGTGTCCGATCAAGGCCTAATTAAAAGCCGGGTTGCTTCTTGTCTACGATGCAGCTACGAGACCAGTCGCAGTTATAAACAAACAGGTGCGGCTTGCACAACGCGCATATGATTTAAATTATTTTTACTGCATACCGAAACATGTACTTCCGTGGACAAACTCGGGTCATTTTCGCCTTCTCGCAGCCATTTTCGTGCGCAGTCGCTCCTTCTGCGCCAACAATTGCTGCTTTTCTCGTCCAAAGAATTCACCGCTTTCTTGTCTCTGTTCGTCAAAGGAGCTGATTGAGGCAACGCTGGAGCTCGCAGCACCTGCTCGAATCTTGATTTCTCGACTTGTCCTTTAGAATGTACGTCAGCAGCGCCTGGTTGAGTAGTTGCTGGAAGTGGTGGTGGAGGAGGAGGGCTTGCTTGCGACGGCAGCGGCAGTTGAGGCACAGTTGACGGAGTATGCTGTACCGCGGCTTGCATTTGCGCTCTTGAAGCGCTGGCTTCAGTCCTGCGAGGAGGAGCTGGAGTGTGCAGGACCTTCGTAGCGCTACGAAAGGCCTGCTTTGTCTTTGAACGAGGCCCTTCCTGCCAAACCCCACCAAAGTTCGGCAGCCAGTCGGGACCATAGTCCGATTTCTTCTCGAGCTCAGTGAAAATGTCCCTCCTCTTTTGGTTCCCTCGTGCGTCTGCTTGCCGGCATTCGGCTCGGGCGGTGTGATCTGCTCGCGACGATTACACTTTTGTATTCCTCCTCACTTTGCACCATCCACGGGAATTGCTGCTGTGTGCACATTCCCCACGTTGGCTCCCCAGTACACAGAGGCAATGGAACTCAGCCCTTCACCACGCGCGAGCTCCGTCACGCGATGCGCGAACGCAGCGCCATCCGCCTCCGTTTGCTGCATTTGCGGTTGCCCAGCCTGCTCCTCCTTCACCAGCTGATCAATGGTCCACGACACCCACTTCGCCTTTCGGATCTTCACAATGCCGCCACCCCACACCCGCCTGCCCTCATGTCGTCCTAACGGGTTTTGCACCACCCCGTCCGACGACGTGACTGTCTGAAGCCTCTTGACTCCATCGGCCACCGTCAGCTGCGGCCCCCACAGCTTCTCCTGCTGCTGTTCTCCAGTCAGCACCTCCACCGGGATCTCCACCGCCGTCTTCCTGGCAGCCTGCACCTCTTGCAACCTCGTCACCGCCGACGTCAGGAACGCCTCCAAATTGTCGTTCGCTTCAACTTCAACTTGACCTTGTTGTTGCTCTTGTTCTTCAGCTTTGCCGCCCGCTTCTCTCTCGCTCAGCGCCGCCTCCAGCTGCCATCGAGACCAGCAGCAGACAATACACGACACGATGAGCAACAGACCACGTATCCTTGACGTAAAAAGAGACTTGGGCAACCTCTCGACGCCGCGCCGCGTCGAGCCAGAGCTGGGGCCTCGTCTGCCGGTCCGCATCGCAGCGGTGCTCGCGGCAGAAGCGCTCGACCTGTCGACGGTGCCGCTCGCCGCCGAAATGGGCCGGCGCGTCCGCCGTGGCCCCTGAGCCGGCGCAGAACTCGCAGCGCCACCAGGTCGCGGTGTCGCTGAGCGCCCGCAGCTGCGCAGCCTGTGTCGACAGGAACTGGGCGGCAGCCAGCTGGTGACTGCGCGAGAAGACGTGCTTGCGCCACTTGACGGCGCTCGAGCGGCGACACACGACGCACCAGGGCGACTCCACCACAGCGTCGTCGTCCTCGGTGGCCATCAATATTGACAGCGGGCGATTACGCAGACGGCATTTCTAAAGGGATAGAAACCGCAGCATCATCACGGTTGTGCGTAGATGATGCATTTCTAAACGGTGGAAGAAAGGGCTGTTTTATCTGGTAAATTCAAAAATCAATGGTGTACTGTACACCAGATTTGTGTTCGCACCGAAGTGATGCCGCAGGGCCCACACGTTTGCTACGCACGCGAGCCTGACAGCCTCTTTTTGTTGTCTTTTCGCCGAGATGTCGCTCCTCGTGGATCATGGCTACATAGACTCTCTCTCGCTGCGGTGAAGCTGTCGGTCAGTGAACTCGGTGTTGGGGGGGATCGGGATCACCTCAATGCGTCGGATGCCTTTCGACTCTCTGCGTGTTCGTCTCCACCTGCACGACGGTTACTCCGACGTATGCATTTGACATCGCAACCCCCAGCGACGAGTCTCTTTGAGTGAGATCGTTCGCTGGGACGGAGAATCCAGTAGGGTTTAGCGAGCGCTGGTTGCGGCGCCAAAAGGCTCCTGTCGACTCGAGGAGTTCGTCGGCAGCGACTTCGGAAGAGCTGTTGGGAAGACCTCCGTCCTGGTGTGATTTTGACCGGGCATTTTGATAGGGGTCGTTATGCTGCCTGGTGCACTGACGAGCATTTTGCCACGCTGTCAATTGCCTGTCCAAACCCCCGAGCCTCTGCACTCTCGGGGATTGCGGCGACGAAACCACCAGCTGCCCGTGTATAATTACCCCAAGTCACTCGCGGGCAAAGCTGATGCCTTTTCTCTGCACTCCGCTCCACATTACCTGCACTCTCTGAAACTCACTCTCTCTCTCTTTGTATCAACCCAACCGACTACCCTCTCACTTATTCGCGACCAGCCCCCACAGCCCATCCCCTCTGTCCAAAGCGTCAGAGAGCGGAACTGCGGAGGGCCAGACGGGCCAGACCGGTTAGAAATGAGAAGAGAGCCCTCACAGTCTCACCGGAGAGACAGCAGAGTCAGCGGCAGCGCACACCTGGAGCGTCCTCGCGCCGCGCCAGCCCCACTCGCCTCCTGGCCGAGTATCTTCACCCTGCACGCTCGTAGCGCGCTCTCTCTCGCCAGTGTGGGCGCCCAGCAATCTCTACAGGCGATGGACGCCGCATACGAGCGGCCGGCGTCCAGCTCGTCGTACTTTGCGCACGTGCCGCCGCCCGCCCGCCTGCTGCTGCGCGTGCACGCGGCCGAGGGCCTGCGGCACGTGTCGAGCCACGGCACATACTGCAAGATCTACGTGGGCAGCACCGAGATGGTGCGCGGCTCGGGGCCTTCGCGAGGCGCACGCAGAAGCTCTCGACCTCAGCGTCCAGTCACAGTCTCGTGGAGCTGCTGCACTCGCCCTTTGGCAGCGGCGGAGGTCGAGCCCACACGGCGCAGCCCCGACGACGCCTCTGCCCCCGACGAGCTCGTCCGAGGGAGATCTTGGCGGTGTGAACAGCAGGATGAGGGTGTTGAAGACACAGGTGCAGAAGGGCAAGCGACCGAACCCCGTGTGGAACGAGAAGTTCGACATCCCCGTGCTGGACCCGACCGAGGACGTGCTGAGTATTCGCGTCAAGAGCGCCAGGCTCATGTCGTCGCCTGCGGTGGGAGCGTGCTCCATCCCGATAAAGCACTTGGCCATGCAAGGAGCGGGCACGGTGGACCGATGGGTCGACTTGAGACTCGGGAAGAAGGAGGCCGGAAGGATCAGACTGCAGCTGAGGCTCGTGGAGCCGAACGTGACCAGGATACAGGCCCAACCACAGGACAGCGCGATGAACGACGACCGACCCTCGCGACCACGTAACCACCAGAACAGCGACACGTACTTGAGCCTCCCGACCGATGAGCTCCCGGACCCGGCAGAGGCGTCGTCAAGAGGTTTTCCCAATGGCTCAAGGCGGACGCACAAGTACCATCGATCGGCAAGACGCTTCGATGGCACTCTGCTCAACAGCAGCAGTCGATCTCTTGAAGGGAAGAAGAGTGATTCTAGTGACCAGAAGGTGCCTACGACGCCGACCTCGCCCCGAGACAATAGTGCTAGTGCTACGTCAAACGAGTCCATTGGCGAATCGGAGCCTGTGAGCGACGTGTCTGGATCGCCGTCGGTGTCTCCACTGCCAAAGCGAACGTCGATCGAAGACGCCGCAGCTTTCAGTGACCCTGAAACGCCTACGTCAGTGACAAAGGTACCCCGGGCGTCTTCCAACAGCCTAGTGCACATCTCTGAAGCGTCAACGGCGTCGACACCATCTCCGCCAGTGACTGCAGTTGGCGTCGGACTGGACGCGTCGTACGCCAATCGCGGAACGATGAGGTTCTCCGAACTAGGTATGTTTAAAGGCGTTGCTTGATGGTTGGTGGTATGTTCGGGAAGCTGATTTGACTTCTGTGGTGACTACAGAGCGCTCAAGGATGAAGATGGCCGAGATTTCAAGGACATCGCACAAGCAAGTGCCTAAAGAAGATGCAATCGAAGACGATGAGGACGATGATCTGGATGAAGAAGATAACCGTCATCATGCGACAAAGCGATGGACGGGCAACCACACAAAGTTGAGTGTACTGTCGAGCACTCTTGATCCTCGCGAGAGCTCGCGAGTAGACTTTGATGAGGAGGACGACGATACTGATGAAGTCCTGGGAAAAAGCAAGCAGTCGACGAAGCACGAAACTAATCATTGGTCTGCCTCTGGAGCGCTGTCTAGCACGGCGACCAGCACCATTGACACACGTGACAGTTCGCGTGTCCACGGTGACAGTGAAAGTGACGAAGAGGACGAGGCAGAAGATGAAGTGTCCTCGGAAAAGAAACGTGAGCAGCAACGGCAGCAGTGGCAAATGCAACAGCGAAAAATGCAGCTCCGAGAAGTGGACGAGGAGGAGTCAGAGTCATCATCAGACGATAGCGACTCGGAGGATGAAGACGGGTTTGACGAGGAGCTGGAGCTAGAGACCCCGCGCATGCAGTTCACGCCGACCCTCGCAAAACTTTTAAGCCGCCAGAGTTTGAACGTTCTGTTCGACGAGGAAGAAGACACGGACGACGAGTTGGAGGTCTACAAGATGAATGACGACTTCGTTCCCATCTTGGAAGCTACGTCGCCGGCATCTGTGGAATCTATCGACTGTGCATTGCGCCAGTCAAGTTTTGATTGAGGTTCCCTCAACCTTATTTACCAGCACAAGACCGAGAGAGCACGCGAGACTAGGCTGGAGTCTCCCTGCCCTCGTCCGAGCGGTACCCAGCAGCCCAGCCAGCTAGTTGTCAACGTCCAGTGCGTCAATTTTGATGTTTGTGTGTCGCTTGGCAGACAATGGTGAGCTTGAGGAGCTCCTGCTTCTCACCCACTTCTAATTAGATAGTATCTAACAGCCACCAGCAAGCTCGAGCGTGAACTTAAGCAGCAGTGCCAGCCGTGATCGGCGATAATATTATGATGCCATTTGCCGTACATTTCGTTCGCGTGTTGTTCAGCGGTCGCGTCGTTTCATGTGCATTGTCCAGTTCCCGAGTTGTCTTTGGCTTCTAGACCACGATGCCGACGGAAGAGCGAGCAGCAGTGTGCATCCAGTCGCACTTTCGAGGCTTCAGTTGGCGTCGGATGCAGCGCCGTGGAATTGTGAGTGGTTGGCTTTTGAAGCTTGTTTAATCTGCCACGCACTCATATTTATTTTGGAGACAGCGAGCAGTGACGAAGTTGCAGGCTCTGCAGCGAGGACGCTTCACCAGACGCGAGTTTGCACAACTGCGTGATTTCTCTAGAGAACAGGTAGATACTTTGACGTGTAGTCCGATTCTCGTTGAATTTGCTGACAAGTGTTTGGGTTTTACAGGAGAGCTATCAACAAGCAACACGTCGACGACAAATCCGCATTTGGCGCAACGAGCAAGAACTCTACTTCCTACAACACACGAATGCTGCGGATCTGGAACGAGTACACGCCTTCCAGCAGCACCGATCTGCGAGGGTGATTCAACGGAGTTGGCGTTCTGCGAACACATCGACGGCAGTCTCCACAAGTGAACAAGAGGTTATTGCTGACCCATGCGACCGAATTTACACGTTCGACCCTTTCGCATTGAAGACTGCCGACTCTAAAGCGCGATTTAATCACTGGGAGCGCGATGGACGGAGCAGCATTACGTCACAGCTTGCTTCGTCATTTTTCTAAACAAGGACGACTTGCACCATGCTTCGGTACGTCAACTGCCAGCTTCAATTGCCGATGAAGAAGCCTTTGCCACAAGAAGGAAAACGATTCAAGAACGGTCAGTATGATGCACACGCGTGATACGTTATTAATTTGCCGTTCTCATAACATATTTGATTATGCTGCTTGCTCTCGAATAGCGTCAAGCGTTTGGTGGCCCAAGACAAAGCCAAGACCGAGCCTCTTTCAAAATCTAGTGCGCCTACGTCGAGTCCTGCAAAAGGATCAAAGCCATCGATGAATCGGCGTCGCGAACTGTACGAACAATTGGTAGCAATGCAGCGTTCTACGGCGCAGCGGTTGTCTCATTACCAGCGAAAAATCCGTGCATTGCGGCCCGAAAACGAGATTTTGACGGCGCAGCTCATTATGAGCTGTAAGAACCGGCTGAAATATCTTCAGTCAGACTCACCGGAGCAGCTTACACCTTTAACTGAGGACAACCAGCAATCTTACGACCAAGCAAACAAGTTGATGGAAGAATGGGACTCGGTACGACAAGTGCAGGCGTGGAATCACCACCGCCGAGCTGTACGCTCGGTATTAGACAAACGGGACTGGTGGCAAACTCAGCTTGCCGGTGAAGAACGAGATATTCGTCGCGTAGTAATGGTGAAGAGTCCATGGGAAAATGAAAACAGAATCTGGGTCTGGCCTCGCAGTGAAAACAGCAACCAAAAGCACGCTGAAGGCGATTCGAATGCCAAAACCGATACAACTGCTGATCATCCCGTGTCTTCGTCATGGCCTTCAGAAGAAATTCATCGATTCTTGGCTAGTGAAAAGAGAGCACAAAGTCTGGATAACGACCCTGTTGATGACCACGAAGCATCCGAATGGTGGCGTGCTCACTGCACGCAGTCACATTTGGCCATCAATGGGGGCTGGTGGTGGAACACCCGTACAGCGCAGAATTCACCAGCAATGTCAACAATGACGGCGATACTTTTCCGGTCTGCACATCAGAGATGGTAGCAAATCGCGACCTCTATGAACTACAACAACAAGCGAAGCGTGCGGCATGCACAAAAAGTCTAACACGTGATATCGAGCAACGAATGAGGACGCTGGCAGCACACGTGGAGCGAAGAGTCCACGACATGGAGGCTCAAGTCGAGGCTAACACACAGCTAGCTCTAGAACTCGTGCAACGCAAAGAAGAGCAGCGCGTACGGATTACTCGTGAGCAGCAGGCAATTGTGACCATCCAACGTCGTGCACGCGGAATGCAAGGACGACGAGTTGCTCGTGAACGGCGAGCTGAATTCTTTGTAATGGTGCGTGGTCGTGCAATTCGTCGTGGTAGGTGCGAGGAGTGTGGTGACGAACGCGCTGTACTTGAATGCCAGCAATGCGAAGAGAGTCTTCACTTCTGCCCGATCTGCTGGGTGCATGTGCACTCCACACGACGACGTAAAACTCACGTGGCGATACCAATGACAACCGTCGTACCCGCGCCAATGCGAGAAAATGCTGTAAGTGCAAAAGCTTCAGCTGTGACAGCACCGAATGCAGTCCTTGATATAACAAACACTAAAAGTGTCGAAGTGGAAACTGGCCCAAAACTGCGCCGACTTCCATCTCCTAAAAATCTCACTCCTCGGTTAACGAAATCTGCTGCAGGTGATGTAAGGAATTCCGAACTTGACATCAAAAAGCCTGACGAGACCAAAACGAAACAGGATGATATCCGAACTGTAACCACGCCGAGGTCCGTTGATGTTGAAGCAATCAGCGAACTTGCGGAGGCTTGTGCACTGGCACGTCGAGTGAGGTCCGAAGCTGCGGAAGTACCGGCAGCAGACAGAGGTGCAACACTGTCTGCTTGGGACCAACAACAAACTGAAGAAGGCACGGAGATTCGGGACGAATCAAGTGAAAATGAGGAACAATTCGCTGCTGTTACCGGTGACGGTGCAGTGATGGACAACGCAGGCGCGGAAGAGCAAGAAGACCTTGGCGAAACAATGAAGATTGTGTCAATGCCACGAGTAGATTCAGCGCAATTATCGGTTGCAGCACTGCCGACACATGATCCAGAAGAACGCCCAAAGCCTGATGATGTTTTGTCTCTTGATGCTTCGGTTGCAGCTTCAACTCCAGCATGTGTCCTAAGAGATGAAATGACCCATCGAATAATTGAGCATGAAGCGATAGAAGATGCAGAGGGTGAAGGAGGATCAAGCAACAATGGCATCAATGACACGGACGCATGTGCTTAGAACTCTGAAGCTCCATCTGCAAACAATAAAATAACAAACGATCCAAACGTTGTTGAAGCACCTTGCGTTCAAGAAGCAACGGATGGCTCGGACGAGGTCGCTGTGGCCGATTGCGCATTGCATGCCAGAAGAAGCGCTGGTCCACCAGATCAGTTGGCAGAACCTGCAAGTGCTGCTGCACTGTTCCAACCTTGTGATGCCCCACCACCCTGCAGCAGCCACGAAATAGACGAACACACAGAAAGCCCGCCAACAGAGAAAGGTGCAGCAGGAAGCGAGATGAGCACTGTGCAACACAAGGATAGATAGAGGAGAGTAACCACACTTGCGAGCGTGCCGACTGGGCCGGTCAGCTGCTAAATATCTACGTTAGCTGTCGATCACCCTTTGCCGCATCACTCTCAGCACCACTATTGCGTCTAATAGTTCCCACCTCCCACTCGTGACCTACACATTCGCGCACAGCCCTTACGGAGAAGCCTTCTCAGCAGCGGCCTTCTCCGCATCCTTCTCGGCCAGCACCTTCTTGAAGCGGTTCACCTGCGAGGCAAAGGCCTGGTTGCACTTCTCCGTAAACGGCATGCGCATGTCGTAGGCGTCCTCTCCGTCCGCGTAGTAGCCCTTTTCAATGTCGTACACCCTGCCAAACAGCACCGCCGTCAGTCAGCCTTTTTCCTTCCAGTAGAAAGAAACCCCGCGCCGATCTCCACGTACTGGTACTTGAGCGTCTGGCGGTACAAGTGAATAGCTGCCACGTTGCCTTCACGCACGTGCAGCGACACGTATTCAGCCCCAAAGCTCTCCACCATCGCGCGCTCTGCATCAAATGCACCCCAGTCAGCCACAGCAGCAGCACCTCATCCAGCAGCACAGCGACGTACGCGCAGCCTTCATGAGTTTGGTGGCCAGGCCGCACTTGCGGTGCGTGCGCAGCACCGCCAGCGACGTGATGTGGCCGTGAGGCACCGAGGCCTCCTCCTCCATCTTGGCCAGCACGTAGCCCACGATCTTGCCGCCGCGCTCCTCGGCCACGTACAGCAGCTGGGGCCACGTCATGATGTGGTAGTAGTAGTACTTCATCTGGTAGTTCTCGGGCAGACACCACAGGTTCGAGTTCTGCACCTGCAGCAGGTCGTCGGCCTGGGTAGGTATACACAGCAAACATGTATACACGGTACAGTATACACCACCAAACGCGTGAGTTCCAGAGCGCTATATGACGTGTAGACGGACCCGATCGACAGCTCTGCGTCTGCCACATGCAGTTACGGCACCCGCAGTGCCTGTAGGGACAGGGAAGAGCCACGTACCGTCGCGTTCCGGATAGACACCATGGCGCTTGCGTTTCTTCCGCAGTAGATCGCTCTTTGGCTTGTGGATGGCCGAGGGTGCGCAGTGTGCGGAATGCAGCCCTCTATTCAGGTATAGAGTCAAACAAGACTATGCGTTAGTTAACCCAAGTCAACACTATCTACCGTTATTCACCTGAATACAAGAGCGGACCCCTTCCGACAATCACTCTCGACGCCGCCGCTTTTGCGCGGGCGCCGTTAGTATTGAATTTCCCTTCTCCCTCGCAAGCCGCCAAGTCGTCCCAGCCAAGTCGTCCCAGCTCCGACCCCCAAGCGACCCCGAGGAGCCCCATCGCGACGCTGCACCGCCTGTATTCCCACCGCCCAAACACAAAGCAGACTGACCTTCGAGAGGCTGCAGCGGCCATGAGCGACGCGGGCGACGGACTGAAGCTGCGGCTCAAGCTCAAGCTGCCGCGCTCCATGAGCGGGTCATCCGTCTTGGAGCGCGAGGAGGCGCAGAAGAAGCTCCTGATTGGCGCGCGGCGGCGCGCCGTCAAGGAACTGCTGAGCACGGCACCCAACATTGAGGTGGCCATCCGCGACTTCCAGGCAGCCCACGGCGTGGCGCACGCGCACGCGCAGCTGTTCGTGCGGAAGAAGGAGGGCCGGAAGAAGGACAAACCCACGACCTTCACTCCTGCAGTGGAGCTGCTGGACCTGCTGCAGGTGCGGCGCTCCAGCATGTACCAGTCGCTGCTGGAGACCATGAAGCGCGAGATGCTGCTGCGCATCGCGGACTTGCCCCAGAACGAGCTGCCACGAGTGCTGGAGCAGACCTTCCCGTACATTGAATTCAGAGAGCTGCGAGCGATCCCCATTGCAGTGCTGGACAGACAGGACGACACGCCCGAGATGTACCTCCGGGAGCTGACGGAGAACCGCAGGATTTTGGCCGAACTGCCCGTGCATGTGCGACGAAAGATTTTGCAGGTGGACAGGAGAGAACTGCAGCTGCTCGTGGAGGAGTGCACGAGGGAGTATGTGAGCGAGCAGCTGGAGTGGTATCTGAATCACCCGAATGGCACTGCGAACCGGCCGTTGACGCGGAGGAACAGCAACAAGAGCTTGCGGACCGGGAACAATAACAGGAAACGCAGTTTGGACGAGTCGGGAAATGGTAATCTGTGGAATGTGTCGAGCCACGTCCCACCGGCTGCAGATTCGACGGGCTCTTCGTCGTCAGCCAGTGGATTTAGTAGCGAGCGACGCCCGTTATATTCCCCGGAAGAGCGCCGACGCAACAACCCTGCACTAGTGAAGTTGGTGGAGATGCTGGGCGATTCGGACTCGCTGTATCTATCTACGTTAGAGATCTGGCGAAGCTACGTAGTTGCTGCAAATATCCCTGGCAGCGTCACAAACAACCATCCCAAAGAATATGTAGACTATGTGCCACTCCTTGGCGCAATGCGAAGTGACCTGGCAAACCTCCAGCGCGACAAGACTACTCCACTTCTGCGGACCGATCCGCTGCACAAGTTTATTTGGTTCTTAGACCGCGCACTGAAAAACCAGACTCTGGAAATCGCACAACTCCACGAACTTCTAGGCTTCATCGGTCGGTTACGGAAGGCAGATTTGCCGGCCAACAAGAAGTTCCGAAAAAAGCGGTGCTGAGGAGGAAGAGGAGAATTTCGAAGTTGTGTTAGGACCACCTCCTGTGGACGAGTTACTATCTGTGCTGGACAAGATCGCGAAGATTGACTCTCGCTTGATTTTGCGGAACCAGTTCCGGATGACGTGCCAAAGTATCGAGATATCATAAAGGAGCCAATGGACTTGTCTACCATGCGGAAGAAAGCGAAGCGCGGCAAGTACAAGACGCTGGATGCCTTTGTGGCTGACTTTAACCTCATGATCCGAAACTGCATGACTTTCAACCCAGATACGACTATTTTCTATAAGGAAGGCAAGCGTATCGGCAAGCGTGGCAACGAGCTGATTGAGCGAAACGCTACGGCGTTGCGAGGCGAACCTCAGCGAATCCGCACTAAAAACGTCGCAAAGCAGGCGGGCCAACCAGCGAGGCCCTCAGTATGCTCACGAGCACGGGGATCGTAACGATTAAGGATTTTGGTGACGTGGACCAATCTGGAATGATCCCAGAGGGATTATGTGATGAGCTGCTGGCGGATGTTGCGCTGATTCTATCGGATCCGCTTGTGAAACAACTTATTTGTGAAGCCCTCCTGAAAATCTGGTGACTTGCTGGCAGAGGATGGAGCTGCCCACAGACAATTTGATTTGCCGTGCACTTGTACAACTGCTTCAGATCGGCAACCCATCTAGTGTCCGCCGCATGATCCGGAAGCAAGAATTCGTGTTGCGTGCCCCCAGGTCATTACTATGCGAGTCGTGCTGCCGCTGTTGTTGCGGTCAATGGTTGGCTTACGTGTCTACTATGCCTTCCCACAAGGTCCACAGCGCGACCATTTAGCAAAGGCTAAAGAAGATGTATTGAATGCGATGCTTTGGGACAATGTTCTGCGTGCAAGTTCAGCAATTCGCGCGATGGCCAAGTCATTTGCTGTGCAGTGTCTGGTAGACCACCAAATCGATGCTGGTGCTCAGCTGCTGCAGCACTTGTTTGCTGCTGAGGATGACGTCCTACTACGTGATCGTGTGCTGCTTCATGCAGTAGCGGAAAACGTTTTGGAGCAGGTGAAGGCTGCTGTCCCCAGTAATAGTATCAGTAACAACGGCAGTGATGGTGGGTCGAGTGCTGCAGAAAATGGCGAGGTGACAGTAACGTTGTGCGAGCAGATGCAAGCTTTGCCAGTGTGGAAGAAGATCGTTGACGATTTCTTTGTTGGCGTGCTGGCCAAACGCATTAAAACCGCGAAAGAGGCAACAGGATCTGCTGTCGCATTTGTTGATAGTGGCAGTGAGTCCGTGCCCGAGCAGGAAGAAAGTGAGATGGCGGGTGAGGTCAAGTCAAGAAAACGCAAGCGTCAACACACAGTCAAGGGCTTTCCGGTTCCGGTTTTCCAAGAAAAAACAGCGATGGTGCTGACATCACTAGTCGCGTTGATAGAGAAGGCAGGTTCTGCGACTGGCATAGAGGCCACGGCTGCCTCATACGTTAAGCAGACATTGGGTGTTCTGCGCTTGTGCTGTTCTTCATTGGAGGAATTTGAGTCACTCTGGGATAGTCAAGTGTTTGCTGGGTGCCGACAGTTTTACGAACCAATGTTGTCCAAGTGCCCAGCGGTGCAGAACGAGTTGTTCGCAGTTATGCCATCAGATAAAGCTGTCAAAACTGAAGTTTCGAGTGCCAAGGTAAAAGTTGAAGATGGCACCGCAGAGGTAAAAGCTGATGCTAAACCAGACGCCAAGGCTGAAGACAATGGTTTAAGTCTCAATGCCGGAAATGGCAATGCTGTTGTGAATGCGGAGGCTGAAATCACGGAAGCTAATGCAGAAGATGCCACGGCAAATGCGAAGCTTGAAGAGTCTAATTTAATTACGAAGTCTGATTCTAACGGCTCAGACGTACAGCTCGAAGCTCCTGCCACAGACGCCGATGCCGTCGTCAAAACGGAAGGCAACGGCAGTGCACTGAAGGATGAAAGTTCTATCACAACTGTGAAGGACGACGACAACAGCAGTGCCGTTAAGGCAGAAAAGGCTGCCGCAGATGCTGATACTACAGCGGCTACTAGCGTTCAGATCAACGGGAACCATGTTGACACTGATATAAAAATGGAAGATGTTAACACTCACACCAAGGATGATACCAAGGATGAGGATGTCAACACTGAGGCGAAGGATGAAGATGTCGATATGGAGGCCAAGCCTGATGGCACTGATGCAGAAGATAGCGTCAAGTCTCTCAATGTAGAATCCTCCGTTGGGTTCTCCAGTCTCTCAACTTCTGCTAGCACAGACGCTGACGCCGTCAGCGAACCCGCCGCGAAAGCTAAGCCAAAAGATGGCGGGGTCGTGGACACCGAAAACGTTAGAGCTGAAAAGGATCGGCCTGCTGATGAAAAGCAGACAGAGATCATCGAGCCACCTGCGAAAACGCAAAATGAAGAAAAGGTTGACGCGGAGGTAAATGTAGGGGAGAAAGAGGGGGCCGAATCATAACGTGTGACCAATATTCCAAACTCCCATTTTGTTCCTGAACTACTAGTAGTAGTAAAGCACATCTAGCTTTCCCACTCATGCAGGGGTGAATCCGTAGTACTACGTAGTAAAATACTACGTAGTACATCATCACACACTAGCATATTACACAACAAAAACAAAACAGCAATGCTGCGCTATATGCGCAATTGTAGGACAGTTAAGCCCTCTCTCTTCACGTTTGTCTTCTTAGCGGAGACAAACGTGAAGTTAGAGGGCTTGACTGTCCTAACTGGCCAAACTTGGATGAGCTAGATCCCCACAGTTTTATCAGTCTCTATCGTGACAGCCTTAAGGTATTATCTGCATTCGTTGCAGTCCGCCGCGAAATCCCTTCGTGCTCATAAGTATTTGTGCTTCACTCGAGCAGGTCAGCTACGCAACTCCTCGAGGACATTGCCTAACTTGCTACTTTTTCGGGTTTGCTCCATACGCGTCGAAGCTGCTACATCAAATATGTTTTGATATCGCGCGAAGCTATCGAGCTATGTCGCTCCATGCCTGCGATGTAATGAAATGTTGTCGGTTGGCCAACCAAGATAACTTCATAAACATATTTTGTGTGTGGTGTGGCTGACAGACCTGAAAGTGCCCAAACAATGGCGCAGCGAAATTTCGTTGGCGATGATAAACGTAAATTAAAATACTTCGTATCAGGAAGTGTATTAATATTGATTAATAGTGAAAACATAACTTAACAGGGTAAAGCATACATTTCATTTCAACAACTTACAAAGAAAACTAAGGGAGCGCTGCTAAGCGTCTATCTCGACGCCACATTGTACGCAACACTATGCATTTCTTGTCACCTTCAAATTACAGACTGTACATCTTGATCTTCAGGAAGATCGCGGAGACGAGGAAGCCCAGTGCGGACATCACACCGCCCAGGAAGACCGGCAGCTTGTAGCCCATGGAGGTGTTGACGATGCCCGTGCCGATGGCGTAGTTCAATAGCTGACCGAAGCAGTTGGCCGAGTTCAACGCGCCAACGTACATGCCGATCTCAATGTCGTCACCCATGACGTGAATGATGCACGGCACGATGCACGAGAACCACACGGATGAAGTCATACCCGTAATAGCGACAACAAACACGTCGAAGCCCTTGTTGCTGACCCAGGCCATGACAAGCAGGAACATCTGAGGGATGGTAGACACCGTAAGGACCCACTTGAGACCGAACTTGCTCACCAGGAAGGGAATGCACCACGAGTAGATGTAGCCTACGATATTGTAGAGCAAGTCGGCGGTTCCGCCGGCAAGGCTAACACCGTCGTTGTAGGCGGTCTGCTCCTCCGTGCATGGGTCACAGCTATCAGCGTTGGCAGATGATCCGCCGTAGACTTCAAGGCCAAAGAACTGACCCTTGTTGCCGTTGTAGGCCGTGTAGCCGTACTGCACGAAAAAGAAGCAAATGCCGTACACCACCAGCACCTTTGGCAGCGTCTTAATGCCAAGCCAGACGGAGTAGAAAGCGTTCTTGACCGCGGCACCAGCTGAAACCTTCTCCACCTTACTGGGGTCCAGCGGGGTCTCGTGTGCAAATACGCAGGCAACTACGACACAGACGATCATGATGACGGACAGCGTGCCCATGAACCAGTGCATCGTCCGGTATGCGGCACCGAAAGCATCAATGTACACTGCAATGACAATGGAGCCGAGCGTCGACCAAGCTTGGCCCAGAGCAGCCCCTGTCGTCTGACGGTCTCCAGCAAAGTCGGCAACGAGAAGCATGGCCGGGGTCTGCACAATGTTCACAGTGATGTCCATCCAGGCGTAGAAGATGATCGTGAATACCGACGTCCACTTGCGGTCCATTTCACCGGTCGTTGAATCGCCCGAGTCGCCAAGGGCCTCGCCAATCTCGCTAGTGTAGCCCATGGCAATCCAGCAAACAACACTGAGGACGCCAGCGACGATCAGGAAGGGACGGCGACGGCCAAGACGGAGGTGGTGCGGTCACTGAAGACACCAATGCTGGGTCCCACAATGACACCGACAATGGGGCCGATGAACTGAGTAGCTTGGACAGCAGAGTTTGACAGCATGGTCGAAAGGTACGGGCCCAGAGCGGCCCACTGAGCCGACCAAGCCATTTGAATGGCCATACGCGGCATTGATACAGCCAGCAGCAGCCAAATGGACGGGTGCGCTAGCGGTTCCTCGTTGACAGCACCAGCCACGGAGCCGGGCTTAGGTGAGGCGTGCAGGTCGTAGCCAGGTGTGCCGGCCTCGATGTCCTTCATGGTTCAGAGCTGGCTTCGAGCAGGGAGCTCGGAAGGTTGGGAAGTTGTTGTGTGCTATCGAAAGCAAATTGAAGAATGAAAAAAGTGAAGAATGAAAAAGTGGTGCAGGCACGTCGGCGGTGCTTCAAGGCTTGACGGAGCGTATGAAAACCGGACACAAAGGTGCAAAACTCTCGCGTGGGCACACACGACGATAGCCGAGACCTTTGTGTCGTCCCAATTCAAGTGTCAGTCTCTGGCGATTGCTGCGCCATATGGCAGTGAATTTATGTGCAACGTCGATAGGTTCCGGCAGCAGATGAACGACTGTGTGCGGTTGCACCGCAAGGCCCTGCACTTTATTAAAATCAGAGACTTTTGTTAAAAAGAGCACACACGTCTCCTCGAGCTTTCACTTTGCAGGGCTGTCCAAACTGCAGAAATTACCTTCACAAACGGAGGAAGTTGAGAGGGGCTGCACTTCTGAACCATCTGGACTAGAAAAGCTCGAAAAACCACCCTCTGCTTGGACAGCTGTGGCGTTGAGGGTTTCTAAAATCCGATGCAGCAGCTACAGACACAGCGCGAGGATGTAGCTCCAGAGAGCATCTTTTTATTTGCCGGGCAATCAGATTTGAGTGGAAGCGCCTGGCGCTTCAAGGTTGAAGTTCTAGAAGTTTGGCAAATCCGTCGAAAGTAACACCCGCTTCACGGTAATACTGCACAGTGTCTATCCAATTCTATCATTGTGGTGGTTAGTTACGCTAAAAAAAACGTCTGAGTCAGCGACAGGCAATTTTGTAATAAAGTAGAGTTTTTTTTCCCGTTTTTGCAGCTCTAAAGACTTATCGGCATTGGTGCTAAGGTTTAATATTGAAGTGCAGCCTTGTGATATATGCGTCGGGTAACCCGCGGACTAATTAGTGAATGAGGTCTCGAGGTGATGCGGTAGTCCTGGGGTCCAATATGCAGATAGTATCGGTGCCTGAACCTACTCATTGCCGCGAGGTATCTAGCACGCTTTTATTCGGTGACCATCCACCGAGCGAAAATTTAGTAGTCTTGCGCGTTTGATTTTGGATAGGCCTCGACAAGTAACCCCGCGCGTACACAAACCAGCAGGCGTCGCAGCAAATGATGAGCACTACGTAAAATCAAGCGTGTCATACGTTTTGGCACTTCCCGCCCCGCGCACATCGTTCCTGAAAATGAATTTGATGAATTAGCCCTTCATCCTGGATGGGAGTGTCTTTATCCTGGAGAGCAGTGCCAGCAAAAACGCAAAGTCCTTCAGATTTATCATACAATATTACCTAATAATAATGTACGGCGCTTCACGACGCGCTCACGTATACGAAAGCCGCCATGCTTGAAGTTTCCCAGGTCGTTCACTTTTGCACGTTCCCATTTTCAGCAACTGTACCGCCGATATCACCAACTAAGTATAATACTGGTATCGCCCAAAATGCACCAGCAACAACGCCAAAAAACAATAAAAAGAAAAAGACTGCAGAGCAAAAATCAATGCAGATATCGAAACGAGATGCTGTGATTAATTCTGCATGTACTGTGTGCATCGACCAGAAATGTACCGGTATTTTTGCTCCAGCGATGATCACTTTGCGCTGCGTCCACGTGCGTGCAGTGCACTTCAAGATGGGGGGCAAGACAGGCGGAGTCTTTGGTGCACGAGAAAACGTGATCAGATAAGCTGTCGACGGAATTGGCGCCGGCAATCTGGCTGTATGTGTGGGCTAGAGCTGAAAACAACTCGGGCAGCTGTGCAGATCTTGGCTTGCACGTTGTAAACTTGGCAAGTTTGGGTATAGGATCTAAAACGCTTGACACCTTGGCATAATGCCAGGTATCCATCCTCTTGGATCGACCGGCCCGACGGAACTATCCCCGACAGTAGCATAGTCTTTTGTCGCTGAAATGACCGCAAGACTTGAATTAATGGAGGATTTGAATAAGGTATCGGATTCTAGACCCGGCCTAAATGAAGCGTCCGAAAAATATCATTTGCAAGTGGTGCTCCATACCGGAATTGAAGTCTCAAGTTGAAACTCTAAATCGGTCACGATGGTCGGGATAGAGTCTCGGTAATCGACCATGAGTGGAGGCATTTCGGGCTTGAAGTTGAAGTGGTCTCGACACCGTAGTTTAACAATCGGGCTGGTACAGCGCAACTGGTTACGAGGCATCTCCCTGACTGCGCTGCTCCCTGGTGGCATTGCCAAGCACGAGAACGTTGCTCTGTCCTGCAGTCCTGAAGGATTTGAATTGTAAAAGCATTGGTGCTGAAGCATTTGTTAGGTGACACCGGTACGAAATGCCTCGCTGCGCCAACAATAGCTGTGCCGCTATTGATTCGTCAGAGCTCACAACAACTGGATTTCCATTTGATCTCCCAATATCCACACACAAACTGGCCGTACACCCTGCACGGCAACCACGAACGAAACCAACGGAGAGAGGATCCACAGTTTGGCGCATGAAATCACTTTCGATCGTTGCACGAAAAAATCTAGTTTGGAAGGATCACGGCTCCCCAGAACTTATGGTGCGCAAGACGTGAAATGGCAACAGCCCGGCCCGGGGCCCGGGTGCTGCAAATATACGTGTGGACTGATAAGTTGAATCGTGTCAACAGAAACTTCATCGGAAACCCAGAAGCCATAAATGACACTGCATATCCGCGAAACATCACGCAATTATTGTTGGTGTTTACGAACCGACACACCTCTAGTCCAGAGATAGGAGCAGCACCGCAGATCTATACAACTGCAAGTGCCTAGCGCTCCACACAACACTGATTGCCGCGTTAACACAACGTGGGTGATTCCACTGTCGGTTAATCTCCATCGTGTTGCGACTTGCAACTTGCCGCAAGTTACAAGGGCTGCAGCTTGAACGCTTCATGTGGTTACACGCCCAGACCATGGGAACTTCCTTGAAGGAAGGCATGACAGTCAGCGGCTTCTTCAATGATTTGATTGATTGGTCGTATCCGTGAAAGTTGCGGCAAGGTAGAGCATGATGTCTTTCTGCAAGAGTCCAACTGCGGGACATGCTCGTCTCCTTGACTCCGAACACGACTTTCTCGTCGGGCTGCTTGATGTTAGCTTAGCTACTATCCAGTTGAACCGAATAAGTATGCCGACCGATGTTGAGGCTCCCCACCGAAAAGCTTTGCACCTCGTACTGCTGTTTCCTTTGTCGGCAGCGTTCTTGACACCCAATTGCTTGAAACCACTCGAGTCCAGTGCTACATGTATCTTATTCCTCACCTTGCTTCTTTTGAAGCACAACATCCACAGCTCCGACCAGCTTCTGCGCATCTCAGTTCCATGAAGGATCTCGAAAAGGGTTACGAGCACCATCCTGTGACAAAAACTCGCTGTTGTTGGCCGTGTAGTTGCTGCGTATGGCTAATAGCATGCTACCGAATTATGTTGTCCAGACCTCACCACCTCTCGCTTCGGTCGTCGTCGCCCCAATGTGATGGTCGCTCGTATCCTCAGTGAGCTACACCCGTGGAATTGGTGACGCTTTTGTCGACACGGGCGACGAAGGATAGTGCAGACACTGACCGAACATGGAAGTCAGTTCACTATCATCTGCATACGCCTGGATGGACATCACTGCGGGCATTGAGCAGACCCCTGCAGTGCAAGTTGCACAAAAATTATTGCAGTGCAATGCTTTTTGTGGTCGATTTCGCTGGTGGCACGTGCTTCTCTTGGCCACTCAAATATTTTCGCATCAATGCAGCAAAATACCGTCGAAACTTGTCGTTGGCTTCATGGTTGCTGATCGATAGGGGCCCGGCTGACTTGGACCTTCCACTTGATTTAGATGTTAAACCATCCTCATCCCCAATGCTCGCAACTTCAATCGCACCTCGTTCAGCGACGCGTACAGTAGTGCACAGGACTGCGCCTGCTCTGGCTTCCAAGTTGGGCTTATCCGAAACACGAGCACAGGCGAGTCGACGACCCCCTTGCGCCTTCAAACAGTGGCTGTCAGTTCTGCTTTTAGTCTTCAGACTGAAGTTCAGTCGCACTCGAGGCTTCACCAACAGCGATGGGACCCGAGATGTCTTGTCTTCTAGTCAATGAGGTGAGTGGCCTGTCGTTAGGATAGCTCTTGGATCCGTCTACAGACGTGACTCGACGAATTGGCGCTAACAACGTGGATTCGGTCTGTCGCCGAACCAAAGTCCTGCTCGTCCGCAGCTTGTGCAGCCGCCCTCCACTCGTCCTTTACCTGCTTGAGATGCCCCGTAACTTCGAAGTAATACGATATTCTGTCTTCGTTGGCTGCATGTGCTCGTCTTCTACAGCTTCATCCTTTGTGGCTGCAGTGCGAATGTCGTCTCGCTCGCTGTGCAATACCTCGATTGAAACCTGGACGGAGTATTAGGGACGGCATTCTTAGACGAAAGTGAACCTCGGACTCTGAGAGATCCCTTAAAGCACAGCACGCTTCACCAAACGCGTTGAGCACGCATCCAGCCGAAACATCGATAGAGTTCAGAAGAGTCAGCATGCTGAACACGACATGACACTCGTTCCGCTGGTCGTTCACCGCGCTTCGACATGCACCCGCGGATCGAGCCAGGTCGGCACGAGCAATCTTGAAAAGAGATGCAACGCTATCTACCGACCACTGCATTGATGGCCGGAGTCGCGCCATTGTGCCATTCGAGCACCTCGAGGCATCCGGAACTCGATCCAACTCTACTGGACTGTTGTCCTCGCTGCAGCCATCGGGGAGTTCTCCTTCTTCGAAGCCCTCTAGTGTCCACTCGTCACCCAGTCCGCACAATTCATCACCGTCGTCCATGCAGCTTCGTTGTTCACAACCGAATTTCGCATTCCGTTCACCAGCTTCGTAGTCGACTCGGTCCTTGATCGCAGCATGAGCCCTCGTCGATCCGTCAGCACCGACGGCTGGACGCCGTTGTCGGCCATTTCCGACTTGAAATGTGCAAACTTCACGATGCACTCCATCGATAGAAGACACAGCACCGCCCAGAAACTCGCGGTGGCTCGTAGTCAATCCGATGTGCTGCGGGTGCTGAAAGACGAAGGTCTGGTCTCGGAGGATGCACGAAGCCCTAAAACGTACGCGGTCGCACTGGTCCTAGCAGCAGGACGAGGTCATTCGAGCAATGTTCGCTGCCTGCTCGGTCACGGTGTCGGGGTCGACTCGAGGAACCAGGAAGGAGCACTGCACTACATGTAGCTGTCACGAACGGACAAGTGGAGATGTGTCACCTGTTACTGAACAGTGGGGCATCGGTGGATCGCACCGATGCCAACGCTTGTACGCCGTTGATGCTTGCAGTGCAAACAGGTCATGCGGATGTTGTGCGGGTCTTGCTAGTTCGACGAGCCAAGCTGGAGCTGCAGAACCCTAAGGGTGAGACAGCATTGAGCATTGCTGTGCAGTGTGGTCGGCTAGGAATTGCTCGACTTCTGCTTAGTGCTGGTGCGAACGTGAACAAGGTTGATTCCGAGGAGATGACGCCGCTCATCTATGCCTCGCGGAACGGCCGGCTAGCACTGGTGGAGCTGCTGCTGGCAAGAGGAGCAAGTCTCAATCTGTGCTGCCAGTCCGGTCACGCGGCGATCCATTTCGCAGCCAGCAATGGGCGTCTTGAGGTGATTCGGGGCCTACTGGGCGCTGGAGATGACTTGACGGCACGCGATCGCAGCAAAGGCTTGACACCGCTCATGTACGCGGCTGTCAACGGCCACGCCTACATCGTCCAAGAGCTGCTGCCGCTCATTCTGAAGCACGAGCCTGACACCATCGAGACGAAGAGCAAAAGGGATGCACAGCACTGTACTTGGCCGCCTCAAAACGCCATACGGCTGTGTGCGAATTGCTGATAGATGTCGGTGGCGCAGCAGTAGATGCTGCAGAGTGGAGAGGACACACGCCTCTCATGGCCGCTGCGAAGCGAGGCTTCGTGGACATCGTCAAACTGCTGCTCAGTCGTGGAGCGTCCATTGAAGCTGTCAACGGGGGCGGGAACCGAGCGCTCGAGATTGCCGCTCGAAACGGACGAGCTGCAGTTATTCGTGTTCTCCTGGAGAACGGAGCCTACGTCGATGCACCTAATCGAACTCGCCGGTACACTGCCTTGTCCACTGCTGCTCTCCGCGGTCGCATCGAAGTCGTTCACCTGCTCTTGAGGCATCAGGCCAACGTCGAGGCACAAAGTTGCATTGGCGACACGCCGCTTCTCCTGGCTGCTACTCAGGGACGTCTGGAAGTTGTGCGTGTGCTGCTGTCTACTGGAGCATCACCCACCGCTAAGAACGCAATGGGCGAGACACCATTATCCCGAGCAGTAGCTGGGGCTACATCGAAGTTGCAGCGTTGCTACGAATTGCGGCTGGCATCCGATCTCGAGGCGCTCTCTGCGCCCAAGTTCGACCCACTTCGACGTCGTTTGCAAACAATTATCGCGGCAGCCAATGCATTTGACCAGCAACGGAGACTCGTGCGTCGATGGCACATGGACGACCCACGCAGTGATTTGCATGGTCCTCATCATATCATCACACTACCTAACCACAATAGAAGAGATCGAATGGAGGGGGACGACTGGGCCTGGAGCTTCCTGCATCCGTGGTGCCAGCCTGCTTGTGGACGACTGCGGTATGTGAATGGCTTGCTGGAGGACGCTCCTGGACAGAGCTTTCGAGGGCTTCAGGTTCAATTGCCAAGCTCCGAGTTTGCAGATGCAGATGTCAAGAGCTCGATGGGAGAGCTCCGTGATGCGTTGGGGCTTCTCGCTGCTGTAGCACACGTTGACAATGCAGCGTGGAAGCGGCTGCTGGTGGACTATGTGCGAGTGGATGTGGACAGTCAGGAGGAGATGTTTGAGGGCGAGTTCCCACCACGTTTTAAGCTTGCATTGATCGACGACGGACCTGACTCCGAAGGAGACTTATTGAGTGGTCTCGATGCATTCTGCAGTACAGAGCAGCATTCTACGCACGGTGTAGAATTTGAGGAAGCATTGACCAGGATTGCTGCTCAAGCAGGTGAAAAGCGCTTCACAGGATCGACGGAGATTGAAGTTCCAGTCACGATACAGCTTGGTCCGTGGCTCACTAGTAGCAGTGATGGTATGCTCACGTATCTTCGGAGTGTACAGGAGAAAGTCAGAGCTATTCGTACGCAATGGCAAAGTTACTTGGACCGAAATGAAGCGCCTCTGAGTGTCACGTTTGTGCTGGAGACACTTTTGGCTGACCTTCGAGATGTCAGTATCAGTGCTGAGTTGGCGGAGGTCATGGAGAGTTTCGCGAGCGATGGCATCCGATTTTCTGGATTGACATTGAGACAGGAGCTCGATCAGTCGCTAATGTATAATGGCAGCCAAGCTGTTGCTAGAGAAGTGGTCGGACGGCACGTGTGGAGTCTGTTTTGTGGCGCAAAGCATGTTGAGGCACCGGCGGCGGATTGGGGAGAGTTTGACTTTGAGGCAACAACGATGACTGGCCCACTAGCTGCAGCCTACGGGCACTTCGATCAACTTGCACTGAGCTCTGTACACTTTGACTGCGAGACGATGCAGAGCTGGGTCTTTGAGCGTATTTGCTCGGCTGTTGCGGTCAATCAGACTGCCACGCATCTCTCTCTGGGACTTGAACTGGACGACGGAGAGGACAGTGACGATGGTGATTGGGATCTCTGCCGATGGAGATGGAAATGGATAATCTTTGCTTGTTTCTCCGAGAAAGCTCGCCTCCATTCTCGGCTGGAGAGCCTTACTCTTCGCAACGCCGTCATTACCGACGACGCTGTTGAAGCCATGGCTGAGGTCTTGGCAACTGATGCTCCAGAAGAAGTTTTACTGGGCTGCGCGAGCTTTTCGTCAGATACATCTACTGATATCGGCATTATGGCCAACTCACCTATAAGATTAAGGCCGATGCACCCGGAAGAAGCTCCCAACAACACGTTCAGAGTGGTAAAAGAGCTAAATGGTGTGCGGCTTCTGAGTGAACCCGACGAGAACGACTGGGTAGACGTCCTGATCCCTGGCTTTGGAACGTGTCGAGTGCAGCAGACCAATCTAATTTACAGAGAAACCAAATTACCACCGAATGGCCTTGCTGGCATCACGTCGTTAGCGATTAAGTTCGGCGAAGACCCGGATCCGGACGTTCTGCTAGCCTTGCTGACGCTGGTGGGTGCATCGTTGGCATACCTAACGCTTGAGTTCGAGTACTTCAATACGCGTGAGCTAGAAGGTATTGTGGCAAGCTGCCCCAATCTCATCGAGCTAGCCGTATGCACTCCCGCTATCGAAATGCGCTTTAGCCTCCGGGACAGCAACTACCGGGATTTGGTGCTGTACGACGCTGCACACCTTTCATTTGATGATATTGGAGGCATAGCGGAAGCGCTCAGCGACAATGAAAGTCCATTTACCAAGTGCGCAAGACGTCTGAGGGTTCGGATGGGTTTCAGGGCGTCAAGCTATCTGTCCGAAGACTGGTTTGGCACTCTATTAAGCACGCTGGAGGCGAATAGTACTCTGGAATACCTAGACGTTGTTACTGGACGTCCGCACATGACGTTCTTTAACGATTTCAAAGCGCATCATCTCGAATCGCTGCCCGTAGTCGAATCCGTTGTCCCGATCGAGTGCAAAACTGCTTTTCTGAGTGTCATGAACTCACGAGATGATGAGGATCTCGGAAACAAGAAGAGGAAACATCAAGTGCCATTGCCTGTGCTTGACCAACACACGCTAGAGTTCATCTTCGAATATGCAGCTGCGCATGTGATCCGCCGAGTTTACTTCCGACAGTATGACTTTTTCACGACTGGGCGCTACTACATGCCGATATAACTATCGAGGAGCAATAAGATGTTCGTGTGAAAAAATGCTTTGCTGAATAACATGATAAACAAATATATAGTGCTAGTGCAAGCGTGTTCTTTCTCTTCCTCTTTTGGTGTTAATAGTTCATAAGCGCAACGCTAAGAGCGACAACACACGCAGAACGGCCATCCTTATGATGATGATACCGAAGATTCGTCCAGATTTCGCTGTGCTACGAATTTCACGAAACGACTGAAGCAGAACATCCATGACGGAGCTTTGGTTTAAGGCTAAACCAGAACTTGGTTTGCTGTCTGTGCTCTTGGAAATAATAACGCCAGTACACAAATTTTGTGGCTATGTTCAGGTCCTGGCTTCAGGTCAATTTAGACCGAGGTGGTGTATCGCGTGAGTGCATGCGGTGCTCGTCGTGCGCCCGGCCACAGCGACCCATCCTGTTGGTGTTCATCCGCCCGGCATTGAAAGCCATGCGGACGATCGTGCTGTAGTTCGCGACGTTCCTACGTGCGGGTACGTACAGGTTCCCACGAGCGGAGTGGACCGCAAGAGGGAACCGCTGGTTTCCAAACCGCGGCAGAACAGGAAGTCAGTCATTTCCTGTTTCTGCCGCCGGAGCTCAGAGCTCCACCAACACAAGAAAACCAAGGAAGTGCAGCCAGACTGCCAAGCGAAAATATGCACGTCGTCACCAACCATCCATCGCCTTCGGGCCAGAACCCGCCCCGGTCCGTGTCCCTGAACCCGGCGTTTCGTGGCCGTTCAGTGCGGCTCGAGTGCTCGGACGAGCTACCTGACGACTGGGCCGACCTCGTGTAGGCTACATTGGGTCGTGACTCCAAGCTATTCCCTGGGGCGACCTCAGCCTGTTTGTCGACGACGACGATGGTATCCAGCGCAGGCCACGCTGGTGTTCTTGCTGCCTGGCCAGCGTCGGGTGGATCTGGTTTCCTCTCTCCGAGAGCACGTGGATGTACCGCTCTGGATCCGACACTAGCGTCTCACTAAGCCGAGCCGAGACCTGACGGACGAGCTCACGGAGAGGCCGCTCCTTTCGGTCTTCCGCTTCATTCGCTTCACGGAGATCTTCGTGGCGTCACCCAGCTGTGATACGAAGTTTGGCCAGCTCACGTCCAACGTGTTCCTCTGTGGCCAAGTCCCTACATATCGTCGCGCTGAAAAATTGCGCTGGTCGATGATACCGACATATTCCTGGAGCCGGGTTGCTACTACGTGTGTATCGTGGCTATTCGCGGGTACCCCGCCATATTGTCGTTGTTCCTCTGGCCGATATGCGCACCCAATCTATCACGCTTGCAGAATGTGCGATGGGCTATTGCCACGGGCTGTGTTCAGCATTACACCCCTGCGCTTCCTGGGAGCGTGGGAGTCGTTCGTCTGGTCCGAGCCCCGTAATATTGCGTCGACCCAGGTTCAACTTATGCGCGCGTTCCCATGACCGGGCACAACGGGCTGTGCGTTAGTCGACTTGGACGAGCGCCCCATCGTGTTCGGTAACAGTTGGGGCGCAAAGGTTACGGCCTCCCCAGTGGAGTTTACTATGAGGGCGACCAAGCCGCCCGCATACGACAACGACATCAGCTCTGATGATAGATCGCTCCACTCGCCGGGGTGCTGCTCACCGATGAGGAGACTATACTCGCACCTTCGGATGCGATGTTCCTTGGCGCCGATCTGGCGGTTCCGGCGCCCGGTTCTGGACCTGTCGCCGCCACTTGTACGCTGATCAACGTCGCTATTTCAAATCCGTCTGTGTCTGGCGCCTTAGTGCCAATCCACCCGATGACCAAGTGCCTGCTACTACTGTACTACTGGACCGCCCGGCCTAGATGGTCAGGTCTCCGGTTCCCAGGTACTGGCTGTGCTCCTCAACGTGCAGGGACTTGTGAATCAGGCTTTCGCTAGTCACCTGTCCCAGATGATAATTGTGATGACATCAGTCCAAACGCAGATCCTCCAATCGCGGCCTGTGCCCCACCCTTCCTGCCCGTGGTTCGGAGGTGCTACCAGCCACTACTCAATATGCTGATCGAAGCCATGCTGCTTCTGTACCCGTTGCCGGGCGTCGTGAGGTGATGGATGCACGTACCACCGAGGTACGGTCCCTAGTTCCGGCCAGGCCGCGTTCGCCAACGCCCCAGCGGGCACGCCGTGATTATGTGCATGATCGCCACCGCCAATACAGCGGGTCCCGCTCTCGATCGCGGTCTCCATGGAGGAGCCGGTCGCCCTGTTCGCCACCGCGGTTCCGTCGATCTCGCTCTCGACAGCGTTTTCGTTTCCGCCGGCGCTCTCACTCTCGTCGTCATCATCGGACCTGGTCATCATCCCCTCTTCAGCAGCGTTCTCGATCGAGGCCGCGTTCGCACTATGGCCAACGTCTGACAGAGACGTCCCGATTCCGTCCGTCGGAGAACGAGGCAATCGTCCACGATACGGCCTGCGTTGGCCCTCGGCCGGTTGTTCCGGATGCTGGTACGAACGATCTCTTTGATCGATTTGTTGACATGTGAACGAAGGACCGGGTCTGCGCCATATCCTAGCACGAGCGGTTTCGTGGCCAGTACAGGGTGATCAAGGTCACCATCAAGATGTTGAATGCGTAAAACTTCTACAGTCCGATCGATAATTTCTGATCTCAGAAGACGTCGGTGGTTACCAAATCTATTGGACGGTGCCTGATGACGATACCCAATGGAGCGGGCCTGATCCGACCCCATTATACAAGATCCGCCGAGCGGAACAGCTGCATCACGTGGGATACGTTATCCAAGCTGTGGCCGCGGCATGGTACCCCGCGGACACCACCAACGCCATTCAATACGTGTCCCACACCGCACACCGAATGAAACACTGCCACACTGCACACCGAGTGAAACACTGCCACATGCAGCACCCGGTGAACATATTGCATATAAGCCGGAGAGTCCTGGCTCAGAGTGCGTAGTACTCGCGGGTTCAGGTCGCAAGAGTCAGTCCCATGGAGAATGTCGTCAAACAAATTGGTGAAAACGGCTTGATACATGATGTGCATGGTACCGTAGTTGTTTCATTATTGCGCGAATGGTCACATTGGAGGCAGAGCCAGAATTTTACTTCAGCGCATCAGCACTGGTCCCAAAGAAGGACAAACCTCTTCATCTCGACGGCCATTTAATTAACGACCTATCGGCCCCGGCGGGTTTGTCTGTGAATGATCTCACGGATTCGGATGCGCCCCAGACGCATCGTTGGACTCAATCCTGTCGATCGCGCAGCGCGTACACGACCTCCGTCGTCGGTACGCAGGGTGCCAGATCTATGCCATGATGACAGATATGGCCGATGCTCTCATCATGTACCAGTCCATGCTGACCATGCATCTGCTTTTGGGAAGCGTGCCGCAATCTTCCTATGACATTGTTGCTGGCATGGTGGTGTTCGGTTTGACATCATCTCCTGGTTGCTTTGTAGTGTTCGGGAAGGGAGACTGCCACTACCAACGAACAGGAGCCTCAGCCGTGCTGGTCTACGAGGAAACATTCTGCAGTGGATTGATGACATCGAACTCACTGAAGTGGACATCGCCGACCTCGTGCAGCAGGCGAAGAAGTGTCTAAGAGACGGTATCAAGTTTGGGTTTGGTTCGGATGGCTGTTATGAAGGTAAGTTCACCACGTGATCACATATGTTTCATGCCGTGGTATTGACTGACACATCCTTGACCAGCGGATCGTGGTCCCCCAGAGGAAGATCGATAACACCAAATGAGTGATAAAGGATCTCCTGGAGAAGAAATTCATCTCCTTGAAGCAGATGGACAGCCTCGCCGATGTCCTATGACACGTCATCAGCTTCATCCCGGTGACCAAGCCGTTCATACGGTGCCTAGTTGCCGTGCAAAACCGCTGCCGGAAGTGGCATATCACGGGAGTGTCCATCTCTCCCTTTCTTCGGAAGGACCTGGTCTGGTGGTACAAAATGGCGTTTCAGAACGAGTTCGCAGATACCCATGAGACTATTTGAATCTGACCAGCCCGTGACGACTCATGGTTGATATCTCAATACGATCGGGGGATACGACTGGTCAGCGCGCGAATCCAGGAGCGTGTACTCATCAATAATGCAAGTGGAACGGACAATGTGACTGTATTCGCAAAGGCACTTAGACGCGTCTCCGAACAATGGGGTCCAAAGTTGATAGTGGAAGGCGCCTGGCGCCACGTAACAGCGCCCAGCAACCGCCATTGGATCACAACCATCGTTTACAATGAACTGTCGATCCCGAGATGGTCAAGATGAACTGCGCCAGTGCGCTTTAAGCCAGGATCAGTATTGACTTCACTTCTCCACACACGTTCCGCCGAAGCATGGAGCAGACCCCATGCTGTGATGTTCATTCGACGACTAACATCGTTGATCTGGTATAGCTTCAGCGCGGAGACAACAAATCAAGGAACAGACAGATCAGCTCAAGCGAGCGCCAATCGTAGAGGACGATAAAGCAGGAGCTTCGTATTTGGGATTCATTCTGTCCCGACTTCGGCTTCCCCGTGTGAATCGACGAATTGCCCAGGGCCCAGCAAGATCTAATAGGCGAACTATTCGGCGGCCTGTGTGCATCATATGACCACGACAAAAACAGAACAGGCAACAAGTTTCAGACCTTCGACGGAAAGATGGCAGCGGTGGCATTCGCACCCAACGCGGTTCGGAACACCAGGCTCGATTACCAGGATCCGGAATTTGACCTTATCGCCCAAGGCTATAAGCGCACCAACAGTCCAGTGGCCAGAAAGCAGCCAGTTCCTACGCCGATGCTGCTCACGATGCGGGAGTTAATGCAAGAAACCTCTCCGAAAGTCACGCCTTTGTGGGGATCGATCATACTGGGGCTCTTCTTTGTAGAAATGAGCCCTGAGCTCTGGGACCGATGTCCGTCGGCAAGTCTACTGGGGCGGATTGGGTGCACTTGCAAACGTGATATTGCGAAACAGGCACGACCAGGAAGTCAAGCCGAAGGCCAACAACGTGTTCTCGGTGGAGCTCTTGTTTGAGTCGCTCAAAGGTGATCTGATCACCCTAAGGAGTTACGATTAGACACTACCAATGAGAACATCACACACTGTGCCCAGCAGCGGCGGCACAGGATTGCCTACGAATCTGCAACTGGTGGATTGCTGAAAGGAGATATCTCGCCTTGATCTCGTCTACCACAACCCTCAAGAAGTCTACGTTGCAAGCGTAATCAAGGCAGCAGCTGCGAGCTTGGGACTGCCAAAGGAATTATTCGTCACACTCACTCTGCATTGGAGGTGCCTGCGCCTTGTTTGCCGCCGGAAAGAGCGATGTGGTGATTCGGCTGATGGGAATGTGGTCTAGCTGGTGTTTCTCCGTGCATAAAAGATTGAGACCAGGCATGGTCCGAGGCGCGGCAAGCTGTGCGATCAAGGCCTCGACCTAGATATGTCACGAGCCAGAACTTGAATCACTCGGGGGGACTCCAGCGGTGCTAACTCTCATCGAGCTTATCAAGTCTACTTGCCCCTCACAGTGATGTCTCGAAGGAGGAAAGTCGACTTCCCAAGGACTGGCTGAGTGCAGCCGAGATGGTGCTGCGCACCAAGGACAAGGAGGTATGCTTATACTAAGCGTAACTATGATGTAGAATACAGCTTGTGGAACGGCGCTCTCTGAAGCGGAGAGCTCTCAGTCTCTCACGCAGCATTTGCGGCTTGGCGAGTACGCAAAAGACAGAGAGTCCCCCACCATAACACGCCGGTCCTATCGTGCTCGTTTGCCCGACGTACACGTGTTATTGGCATCTTCTTTCGCACATGGTCACTCTACGGAGCGAACAGTTACAAAGTGCTGTGACGCACCCTGCGTCATCATGGTTATATGCTCAACCAGGGCGCCGCAATCGACTGACGTGAAATCTGGTGTGGACAATGCGACTGGCCGATACGACGAAGTTTCGACCAATTCCCAACAACAAACTCAACGATTAGCTGAAAGTGTTCACTTTGCGAGAACACTCGCGGATAGCGGACGCGCGTGAGGTTGTGGTGACTCAGTGCTGTCACACGTCGCGGCCGAGCATCCGATTCGCTCATTGGCCGGAATAACGGGCGGCCGTCCACTAATTTGTGTGCTGTTCCAAGGAATGGAAAGGCGCACGCGCTCGGCGGCGACCGTTGCATTCCAGAATTCTGCCTCCCAGCCACCAAGGGACCCCAAAAGCGACGACAGCTTCCACGACACCCCGCTGAGCCTCGCGACTACCCGCCGGCGTTAGACAACAACTACCCGGGCGGGCGCTACGATGACAAGGAGCCTGCATACTACACGCGAGCGATGCGGAACACCGCGCCCATCGTGCCGCTCCAGCTACACGCTAAGGCTGAGTACAAGGCCTGGAAGAGCGAGGTGCCGCTTCAGTTTGATCGCGCGCTCGTGCGAGATAACCTATGGCGGCAAGCGCTACGACGCTGACCAAGACCTGCACACACCGAAGTACGCGCTATGGTTCGCAGCGCGAAAGGACAAGGTCTTCTCCACGCTCGCGCTCCCGCTGTAGGTACTTCGATCCACGTTCAAGATCGACGGCCTGCTGAATAGATTGGGGGCCGCCTCGGTGCTGTGGAAATTTATCACCAAGCCCTTCGAGGCTGACGACAGGATCAACCCTGATTACCTGCTGCGTGACCTCATGATGATGATTCTGAAGCCGATAAAGAAGGTGGGTCCGTATGCGGAGGACATCGAGGCTAAGGTGACGAAGCTGCGGCAGGCCAAGAGCGAGTTCATGGAGTGGCAGCAGGTAAGTCTACTGCTGTCCAACTCCGTGCTGGTGTTCCCAGACGTCACGCGCGACTACTCGAACTGGTTGAACACCAATGACCGCAAGACGTTGACGTTGGAGGATGTGCTGCAGCGCCTGCGCGTGGCCGAGTACCAGCAACGCCAACCGGAGTCGCAGGCACCATTACCCGCGCATTCTTCTGCACAAGTTGCACAGGCGGCAAGCGCGTCATACAAGAAACATGCGCGCAAACGAGGCAAGAGCGTGCGCGGCAAGAAATAACGCACCAACTGCGGCAATTGAGGTGAAGATGGCCACTGGTGGCGGGAGTGCACTGATACGACGGGAAGCCGCCCAAGCCGGAGCTGTAGAAGAGAAAGAAGGAGATGATGCAGCATGACAGCAGACGGGTGCTACCTCTCTGGTGAACTCCATTCAAGTAGTGCAAGTGGCACCAGACGCTGATGAGCCACGAGGGATATCTGCGGGGCTATAGCTGGCTGCACCGTCATGCGAACACGGGACCGAGAACTTGACGGCAACCGGAGCGTCGTCGCCAGTCTGCTTGACGACGACGATGACACGAAGGCGGAAGCGCCTGCAGTGCCTGTAGCACCGACGCTGGCTGCAGCTGTAGCCCAAGCCCATCAAGCGTCTTAGACATTGGTGGCTACGGCAATGGCGAGTCAGCGGGCGACATCCAGCCAAGTGGACCCCCGCCGATATGACATCAAGTTATGCATTACGTGGACCAAGGACGGGTGAGTGCTACGACTAGCGGACCTGAATTTGAGTCAAGATGCTATCGCGGTGGACTACAAGTGGGTTTGCCTGCACAGGGGATCGCATGCATGACTATCAAGTTGAGGCATAACGGCATTGTTGGCAAGATGAAGGGCGTGATGTGCGCAGTACTGTACAACGTCTTGGTGACCAGCGTGGACGTGGACGCAGCCGCTCGCAGCCGTGCGACTATGGACCTGCTGGTCCACTACAACAAGGCCGCTCTCCGCCACGTTGGCGTAGCAGATCGCTGCATCGCCGTCGCTTCGGTCTGCTCCACATGTGCCATCGAGACGCATCCAGTCGGTTGGAGAACAAGTCTCGCCGCCACGTGAACCGCTGAGACGCAGCTGATCGCATGGACGACAGGGGTCGCCGCCTCATGGACCACCCAGCCACTACGGGCCTTTGCCGCCGCAGCAGTAATGGTGTGTCGGGCCACAGCAGGGCTGTGGCATGGCATCAGTCCGAGGTGATAATCAACAACAGCATTGGCGAAACGAGCCATAGGAGGGCCGTGGCATGTCGCCACGCCGTGGTGATAACCGGTAGCAGCTATGATATGGCGAGTACCGTGGACCACGTGATGGACTGTACGGCCCCGGATTCACACCGCTTGGCTCTGATGATCGAGGAAGCGGTGAATAGTGGCAAGTGAATGCAGTGGGCAACGACACAAGCCACCGGCATGATGGAGGACCACCTACAGGACGACGTGATGTTTACCTCGAATGCCAAGGTCATCATCATTAGCTTGGGCTATCTGCAGATGACTGATGACTACCGATTGCCATGCTCACCCGACTAGTGTACGGGATGGTTGTCAAGCCTGGCACCGTGCTGCGATGAGACATGCATGGGAATATCTACCGACTACGCGCTGAGCCAATGCCGGGAGTCGTGGTGATGGCGGCTCTGAAACGAAACATGGATATCAGAAAGACGATGGAGCTGCTTTGCCTGCGGCTTAGACAGGTAGCTACGACCACTGTGACGAGTATGGCGCACAGGTTCGATGTTGGAGTTAAGATAAAGAAAAAGGCTGAGCGCCTACGAGTGTGTTGCGTGTGCTGCGATCAAGGCAGATCGATTGACCCATGCACGGATCGCTGCGCACAAGGCAAATCCTCTTGAGAACCTGATAATGGATATATGCTTCATGAAACCAGCGACAGCCAGTGGAACAACGATGTTACTTTTGTGTGGACGAGGCCACGTGCTACACGTGGGCCTACCTGATGAAAAGCAAGGCCAAACCACGTTCTACATCAAGGTGTTGCTGACCAAACTGCGTGTGAAACTACGACAGTACACGGTGGCACGCCTGTGGAATGACCAAGGTGGTGAGTTCTAGAGCTGTGAGCTCGAGGAATACTGCTAAATACATGGCATAAAGTTGAAGACAACCAACGCGTACTCACCACAGGAGAACGGAAGCATGTGGCGCGCGAATGGCATTGCGCTGCCGTGCATTCGCGCACTGCTGAACTCGACACGACTACCGAAAATCATATGGGGCGACGCTTTGCTATATGTCATCGAGACGCTGAACAGCCTGCCGACCAAGCCGCTGGGCCTGACGTGGCCGCGCTGACGGCTCTTTCAAGACGAGCCCACGCGACCTGCGCGTATGGGGCTGAATTGCGCACGTGCCCATACCCCAAGAGTCGAGACAGCACAATGACATGCTGGAACCACGCAAGGCTGGCGTTTTTGCTGGGCTACAACTTATCTATGCCTGGCTACAAGTTCCTAGGCCTAAAGACAGCTCAAGTGGTGACTGCGCAAGGATGCAATGTGCGCTCCCACGAAGAGTTCTGTGTGAATGGCACCTACGTGCAGCAGCTGTTGGAGAACGCATTTCTTGATGGAGGGCATGCATTGCTGGAACTGTACCTGTTGCTCGGATCAAGACGAGCATAGACTCGTACTAGTGTGAAACGATGAAAGTTCAGAGAGCTAGGCCAAAATCATCGAAGATGTGTCAGCTGCTGACACACCGATGGTGAATACACCGATTTCCCGTGGGAATTTGCACGAAGCAGCCTCGCCATTGACAGCCGAGAGTGCTGAGAACCAGCAAGGCATTGTCGCGCCTGCTGCAGAGCTGACCAAGACGCTGTTCGCGAAAGCAACCAGCGGTGGTGAAGGAGACAAGCGATTCCGACGTGCAACCTCCACCTGTTGAACCCTGCCTCAAGCGTCCAAGGACGACGCAGAGGCAATGTTCGGTTGTTGGTCAACGTGGTCGGCAATGTGATGGCCGCTATGGATGTGAAGATTCCGACGACATTCAAATAAGCTCGAGCGAGCAAGAATCGGACTAAGTGGCAAGTAGCCATGCTGGCATAGCTACATGCGCTCAGAGGACATCAGATAAAGAAGTTGGTACCTCGCAATGTGGCTAAGAACCTGAAGATCATCACATTTCCACACTTTTAGGGGTCAAAGACTTTTCATTAACGTTAGGTATGACCTCCAACTCAGTCCATGAAGGGGTGTAGAGGGGCGGATCAAAATCCTACATTTGCTTGATTTGGTTGAAGTAGAACTGTCTGGCCGGCTGCGAGCTGCGAAAAAAAATGGTTGGTCTCTAGTATGGCTACTTGTTCGTGTGTAAAACACCATTTTCCAGTGTTCACCATGCTCACCTTGAGAGGCACATTTCCACACTTTCAAGAATTAACGACTCTTCATTAATGTTAGGAATAGTGACAATGACCACCAACTCAGTCCTTAAAGGGGTGAGAGCCCATAATGGACCATGTTGATATCCCGTGTCAATTCAGAGTCGTGTCCTCCTTTAAGCCTGCTACCAGCTTTTCCGAGAGAGATGCCACCGATTCTTTGCATAGTCTGGTGTATATCTTGTAGGCATCAGACACCCACCGTCCATGGAACTGAACTGTCAGCTCATCTTCCCCGATCGATACATGTGAGTCGCTCCTCCCGCTCGTAGATAATGCGAGTTAAACTTGGCCGGGCCTTCGCCAGATGCTACAGCTGTTCTCTTGATGCCGTAGCTAGATGGGCCGTCGAAATACACGATGGGCGGCCGGACGCACTTGTGTAAACCGTTGCGGGATCGGCACAGGAGGCCTGTGCGTGCTTTCAGCAGCAGCAGCGCGCCGAACACTGGGCAAAGAAAGCTATGCACAGATCGGCATAGCATTATCGGCGTTGGGGTGCCGCCTTGATGGGCCTTCGATTCACGTAGTCTGATTTATACAGAATGGACTTCTACCTCGGATAGGTCGGCTGGTCACTTGCGTTCGCCACGACAACGTCTTCAGCTCATACAGCGAGTCACTAGAAGGACGTGCTGGTATTTCAGATCGTCGTAGTAGAAAGACAAACGCCAGACACACTACCCTCCAAAGCGCTCGATCAAAGGGGTTAACAAACCGAAGAGAGTGGAAACATGCTTCCAAAACCCGGATAGATACCGAGACCTTACGACGAGGTGCGGCGTCAAAGCGGCTGATTCCTTTGAGTAGTATTCGGACGTGTGGGTGCGCGATCGGAAAAATCTCGCCGTCGAGGTGAAGAAATGGCGAGCTCCATGGAGCATAGCGGCAATGGTGGAACTCCGGATTGGATCACCAGAACAAAAACCAAACTGAACCCATAAAGGACGAAGTCGGATATAGTGTGGACCCGGTCTTCGGCAGCAACCGCTTCAAACCACGGGCAGATCCCCCGATGAGAAGCCTAAGTCGTCCACTTCGTTACTGCGAAAGCGTACTTGGTAATGTGGAGTCAGCAACGGAGTGCTGGTGAAGATAGAGCGCCAGATCATCGGGAGTCCTTGAACATCGAGTGTTGAGGAAACCTGCGACCAACCACGGCTGAGCAATGGAAATTGTGACGTGTAAGATACATAGGAAGAGAGTCGTGAGCCGGCATCCTCTCTGATGTTAGCCACTCCAGCGACGTGAGAAGCGGAAAGGCGGAGATGAATGGATATCTCCCGGTAGCAAAGCAGAAGAAGGATATATTGCGCTCTCGGGTTGCCTAAAAACGATTCTGCTGCGCGTCTACGGATTTGTTATCAATCCAGAAGCTGGTATGGACCGGGCGCCAAATGGACTACGAAAGCTGTGACCAACGATTTCCCCATGGAAGAGCTGCGAAAGATCAGGAGAGATACCACGGTAGTTGATTTCGACACCTTTGGCGTCTTCAGCTGCGAAGGCGGCGATCAGTTCAGGCTCTTCAGGCGACAATTGATAGGTCAGTGCCGCCTGGACACGGGCGTCTAAGCACACAGCCCAACATCGCTCGCATCCATGTTGACGACAACGTCGGGTCAGGTAGCACGTTGAAAGACCCCAGGGATTATCCTTATAGAGATGGCGAGTGCAAAATCTGCATCATCAAAGGAGGTCCTGCTTCATAAGATCCGAAACAGCATCATGATAAAAGTGGTTGAGCTGGGATTCACGACGCCGAAGCCGCTGAAAAAGGGTCGAGCAGAAAGGATACAAGTAGTTACGTGGTGCAGGCTACCAAGGAGTGACCGATAGTCCTTTCATGTAAATTCGCAGGAATGGAATGCCTCGGACACTAGCCGATGAGCCCTGACAATCTTGACGTCTGGCATCGACGCAATCCCGAGTACCGAACCGAATTGGAGGCCCACGACTGTACGCGTTGTATCCCGGGTCGTAAAGTAGTCTTCATTATCCATCGTAGGACCCAAAAGTGAAGATATTGGGAAGCGCAGAGAACGCCCGATACCATGGCAACTTGAGCAGAAATTCGCTGCCGCGTTGATATGATCATCAACCCAGGGTAGTTAAAGAACCCGCCGGGGTTGAACGTGCGTCCCATGAACGAAAGCTATAGCGCTACCAATGACTGCTTACACCCTGTCGAACTCGTCCAGCGAAACGGTGCCGGAAACTCAATGATCAAAGCAATCTCGCTGAGATTGCGTCCAGAAGATTGGCGCAGTTGTGACTGTGAATGCTGATATTTCGAAAAGCCGACGCGATATCGCCGGCCATGAGTTTGATGGGGCTATCAGGGTGGGCGCGTTTGAGACGGATAATCTCGGCCGCGACTGCATTGCAGTGCCTATACTCCAGTCGTGGAATGCTCGCTTGGTCGGTCATGCCAATAACGAGCCCCCCACCTCGGGGAACAATAGATCGTGTATAACACGACCGGTGGTGCGGGAGTCACACCCTATTTTGTCAATGAGTCCAGAGGTCTGAGAAACGGCACCGGCCAAATGCTGAGAAAATACAAGTCCAGCATTAGACACCGCCGTGCATCTTGCTGATTTCGTAAGTTCTTGCGCAGATGATTGATGTGAACGCCAGCCGAGTCGTGGTTTGGGGGCGGATGGGGTTGTAGCGGTGGACGCTCCTTCAGCACGACGCGCGCACCTCCAGCAGCTATTTGATGTAGTTGGCCGAGCTACGGGTACCCAGCACAGAGTCTGGATATAACGCCCAGCACTAGATGTTTGCTAGGACGATAGTCTTCCGTCCGCGCACCAGCTCGACAAAGTCAGGAGGGGCATCCGGGTACGCCTGACAAACTGCCAGAACCGACGTAGCGACTTGTTTCGGAATCAGAGTCCTGCGTGCGGGAGTCGCGAAAATGTCCCTAGGCGTGTCCGAGATTGGGCCGAGCAAGTTTATCAACGCGAACGTGAGCGACTGACGCGCGAGCACCGCCAGCGTGGTCGCCGTGATTCTGATTGCAACCGGCACGACGATTGCCGAGAGAGTGATGATGGTGAAAGAGCTAGAGGAGGTCGAGTTAATGTTGGCTCAGTGTCACTTTGGTCCACAACGAGGACTAAGGAAGCACCATTACAATCTGCTTTAGCTTTTTCCTAAAGCTTTTATATCCGGATAACACGGATATAATATATATAAATTAAATCGGGAAATTCTCTTTTAATTAGCAAAAACGAGTTGAGTCACGCCCACTGCCTACAGCCATACAACTATGTGCATTCACCCTCTATTATTGCCTACGGCATTACAGCCTAATGTAGCTTTTTCAACTACATCGGCATCCAGATTTACTCCTGCGGCCAGGGCCTCAGAGATGACAGTCAGTCACACGCTGGTAACGACTACTCTGGGTACATCTGCGCCTGTCGCCTACGGTCGGCCTTCGCCTCCACAGCTGTGCGTGCGACAAGTTGTGTCCTACCACCGGAGCATTCGACACCACCGAGGTAGCGGAGGCATGGCTCCTGGCCTCCGCTGTTGATGCAGAGCAACATGCGGATGACGTCTGGCACCCTTTTTGCCGATGGTCTGTGCCCGATGACTTGTACACGTTGCGATACCTAGTTGGTTTTGACAGTAGGTCGACCTGGCGACAAACAGCGCATGCAGTGGACTACGCGACGTAGCGACATCAAAATCCAGTATCCATGTGATGACACGTGGCCAGAGGTGCTACACCGCATCCTTGAAGTCACGGATCTGGGCTGCTGCCAGAGGAGCGCCCTTAAGGCCCCTTGAGAGATCGCAGGACCCAGCAGGAGTCGAGTTTTGCATCTTTGATCAATCTCAGTTTGTTTTTGCATCACATCCCACAAACCTCTCTCTCCTCTACCAACTTACCTCCGCCATGAGTCTGGGTCGGCGTCATAATGGCGCGAATGAACTTGATGGAGAGCGCCGACCACAACCCTTGACCGGTAATTTGCATATATATCGACGGCATTGACATCGAGGAAAAAGCGCAATCACCAGGATGGTTCGCCGAGTCGAAGGTTGCCGAGCGTCCCTCCAAGCCATTTGTTTACATACATGAGAGTTTGGACACTGTAGACCCAGAGTCGGCCATCTTGTTCCGTGAAACAACATCGCGCAGTCGTTCGGTCAGTCGTATCGTATGAGCGTACCAGCTATCGCCCCCATAACGGAAATTCCATGTATGTCATCCAGGATTTCGTCATTGGTGGGTGTAGCAGCGTGGAGCCGCATGTGGAACCGAGGTCGATGGGCTAAAGTCGCTGGCGAATTTCCCATTTGTAGAGCCAGCTTCCGGAATCGCTGCCTCGCTTTCCGCCCTGTAGTAGAGTATAGTAAGAACCCTGACGCCGAGGTGGCCACTGAACACCGCCATCATCCCCGCTGGTGGTGTCATAAAGCAGACACTCCTAACGCATACACAGCACAAACTACATTGGTGCCAAAGCCTCTCCGTGATCTGGGATGAGGCCTTGAGCGTACGACTTGCAGCGAGGACGTGTGCTTTGAGGGGCTGGTAATCTCCTTTGGCCTTCCTGGGCTCTGTAGGGAAACTTCTGCTAGATAACTGTAGAATCCGTTCGGGCGGTAGCTCTCCGTGGTTGTTCGGCAGAGTCAGACTGTTAAGTGGATGTCCAGCCACCTGGTTCGACATGCGATGGACTTCGTTTCGGAGAAGTTTCAGCTCACATAGCACTTCAACTGGCACTGCTTGGTGTTGACGTAGCTGTCAGCACCGGGTCAGGCTGGAGCTCCACACTACCAAGACCTGCTAACCATGGAGGTATTGAGATTAGCTATCGGTCGGTTGATGTGGCCGCATCACAATCGGTGCGTCGAGACCAACATCGCTTCGGTCCGGAATCACCGGGGACAGCGGCGAAGCGGCCAGCGCTAACGCGGCATGGGCAGTGGTGCCTACCGCTGCGGTGTCGCAGCTACCGATAAACAGGACGGCTGCTCTCGCCGCCTAAGTTGCCGCCGCAGTAATGTTAACATCCGGGCCGGTCGTTGCAGCACCCTCGGATCCCAACCTGTCCGTAGTGCTGGATGCAGCCGAACTGGTGGGCGACGCTTTGACAGCTGATCCGTCTTCTGCAGCACTGTTGTCGGCACCGTCAGCTGTGCCCGTACAATCGGTACTGGTGGCACGGTCAGTGTGGTGACTTGCCGGACGTGCTTGGAGTCTTTCGCATTCGACGCTTCTGGCCCTTCCGGGCTACTGCGAGCTCCGGCGAGTCCTCCTAGCGATTGGGGACGTGCGCCGATGCGCGGAGTGGAAGTGGGTCAGACGTAGCGCTGGCAGACGAGGTAGTCCAGGAAGCTCCGTGTGCCGTTTGTCGATGACTCGCATGGCTGTTCCGGTGGTTGAAAAAGCCAGCTCGCTGTTCGCAGGAGGGGCGATTGGCGAAGAAGGCGTAAACGGTGTGCTCATGTTAGCCTGGAGATGAATCCCTTCAAAATCCTACTGATGCTGGACTTGTTTGAAGTCTAACTGACTGACCGGCTGCGAGTCGCACAAAATGGTAGATCTCTTAGTAGTGCTACTTGTTTGTATGTAACACAATTTCCCGGCGTTCGCCTTGCTCCACCTGAAATGCAACTTCGGTGGGTCTTCTCTGTCGAGCTTGACGAGAGGGGACAAATCAAGCGATTCAAGGCTAGGCTGGTCATGTATGACTTAAAGCAACAGCTCGGCATCAACTACACCAAAACTACGCTCGTGTTATTTTCTTTGAAACTATCTGCGCTGCTATTTACAATGCGGCGCAGAGAGACTGGGAAGTGCTTCAGTATGACGTCAAAACTGCATTTCTCTACGGGGACATGGAGGAGATGATTTTCATGGAGCAGCCACCTGGCTGCTACGTCGACCGACCGTGTTTCATCTGCGATCTGTTGGAACGCCTTTACCAGCTTAAAGCAAGCTCCGAACATTTGGAACAAGACGTTGCCCGCCAAGCTGTTAGCGTTAAGGTTTGAGAGAACCGAGTCCGACTTCAAACTCTACATGCTAAAAAACGGAGACGTCAAGCTTGCTACGGATTGTCTACGTGGATGATCTACTGTTGATGGGTCTGCGAGACCTGTGCGCTAAGGTCGCCGCCTCCTTGCTGGAGACATTTAAGCTCACGACCTTAGGAACAGTCAAGTACTTACTAGGTGTGGTGATTATGATCAATTGGCCGCACCGAGAGGTCGTGTACTGCCAGTGACAGTGCGTGACTTGCAAAGGATGCGCGACCCCCGAAGCAACAACGGCGTCGAAAGTGGTAGTGCCTGCTTCGAAGGATTACCTACCATATAGAGAGACGGGTTGGAGCCACTCAGTACATTGTCGATGCCTCGAGGCCAGGCATTGCCCATGCCACCGGCGTCTGGCCAAGTACCTGACTGACTACGAGCATCCACACTACGCTAAAAAGTGGGTTGCGCTTCTTGAAGGCTACGGGAAACTACGGCCTAGTGAGAAATGTGGAGACGCGGACGATTATTCGCATTGCCGCCTACTCGGATGCAGACTACGCGAACGATCGAGTGAATTGCCTCAGTATCAGCGGCTACATTACGACTATCGACGGCCAAGTTGTTTCGTACGCCTCGCGCAAGCAGCATATCAATGTTTTGAGCACGTGCGAGGCCAAGGATATTGCTATGTCCGAGGTGACCAAGGATGTGTTGTGGTTTGCGGACTTGCGCAAGTAGCTGTAGTGGAGTATCCAGTGCCGCCCTGGCTTGGTGGCAATCACGGCGCGATTGCCTTATCTACCAAATCTGGCAAACACTCCTAGTCGAAACATATCGACAACAAGCAGCACATGGCACGCCGCAATGTTCAACTGAAAAAACTCACAATTTAATACATCTCAACGGAGGGAATGGCGGCCGACAAAATGACGAAGGAATTGGGAGCGGTGAAGTTCACTCGATTCCGCAGTGCCATGAAGATGGTTCCCATCGTGAGCAATGACAGCGAGGCAATAACCATATGGACGAAGAAGAGCGAGGCAGGAGCCTCATCAGTGATGGCTTAGCACTGCCGCTAAGCGACACTTTATTATACAGTGGTGGCGCGTGCCCCAGCACGGGATACCGCAACGCTGACTTCAACCGCAAAAATGGAAAAGGTAAGGCGTGGCGGGGTGCTACGTGCTGCATGTCTGCAAGGATCATGGTGCTGGTTCTTTGGTGAACGTTGGTGAGTGCGTGTCCGAGGGGTTGCGTGCGTGGTGATCATGCAACCTTGGCTCTCCGTGCCGTGTTCAAGTGGGAGTGTAAGAGCATGCGGTGCTCGTCATGCGCCCGGCCACAGCGACCCATCCTGTTAGTGTTCATTCGCACAGCATTGAATGCCGTGTGAACGATTGTGCTGAAGTTCGCGTCGTACCTACGTGCGGGTACGTCGACTTCCCAAGGACTGACTGAGTGCAGCTGAGATGGTGCTGCGCACCAGGACAAGGGCTTGCGTGTATACTAAACCGAACTGCGATGTAGATTACGGCTTGCGGAACGGCGCGCTCTGGAGCGGGGAGCTCTCAGTATCTCACGACAGCATTTGCGGCATAGCGAGCAGAATGCCCCCTAGAACACGCGGGTCCCGTCGTTGTCGTTTGCCTGACACAAAAGTGTTATTGACATTTTCCTTTGCACGTCGTCACTCTACGAAGCAAATAATTACAAAGTGCGGTGACACACCCTGTGTCATCACTTATCACGATTATCTCCATTGCATCCAGAGTTGGTCTTTAACGAGGGTTTTACAGAGGTCGACACGACTTGGACGGCATTTTTTACCCCATCATAAAATCAATCGACTCAACGTCGCATTTCAGATGTTTCAGCAATTGCTATTGAAACATTTTTTGAAACTTGCGGTTAATTCGACTCGCATGAAATGGTCAGATACCATTATTAAGGTGTTTCATTCCCCTTTATATACGAAAAGTCATTTTTAAGCCAATCAAATGTATAAACTTATAAAACAATGTTTTATTTAATCTGATATTCTATCGTTTTTGTTCTCCTCCCTTTTAGATGACAGTTCTTCTTCACACAGACCCGTTGCCTCAAGATGATCCTTGAGACTTAGTAGCTGCTTATTAGTAGTGCCAGTGCAGCCTGTATGTTATGAAAGGCTTGCTCAAGGTGGGGGACATATATATGCAAATGTTGTCGTTGTCGAATCATGGCGTCCAATACCATTAAACCACACAATTCCTATTGGTTGAAGGTTGAAATGATATGATGGCATGAAGACAACTTTGTGCCCTTTGTCCCGGGTCTAGCTCACTACCACATGGATCATGTAATTATAGATGGGTTTTGATAGTCGTTCCCAAAGAATAGCCTTAGTGGCCTTTTGAGGGACCTCCAGGCCATACACATCCATGACGTCGACCATTTGCGAGCGCCTACTGCCACGTTTTGGTGTAGCCTTAGGAAGCACTATGTGTTAGCGTTGTCCATCTTAATTATACAATTTGTCACACCCATTTGGCCCAGCACGGAAAACAATGTATTCATCCATCCATAATTGTTTCATGGCAGAACAAGCCATGATAATCTTCTCTTTGCTTTCCACCCTCAAACTATCCGCCGTATCTGTGAGCGGCTGTGCCGATTGCGCAGGCGTTCGTCCGTCGTCATCAATTGGCCAATCTTTGTCGGGATAGCTGCAATGCAGCACAATCGCCTGTTGTGTTTCTCTTTGACGTTTTGAGTCATGATAGGGTCAAACAGCGAATCGATGTGATGTGTATATAAATAGTGCTGTTCCATGTAGTCTTAATTGATGTACACAATACGACGAGAGCAGCACTCACGTTCTCCGCGCGAGCCAGCGCATTTACTAACCCTTGCCCGTGTGATCGCCACGTCCATATCCCTTCTTATCCAAGTAGCACTGCACTGTACGCAATGCACTGCTTATGTTTTTCGAATTTGTAGCGTCTAAAGTCAGGTACTTCTCCAGCTGACAAAATCATCATTTTCTTCGCGACAGGTCTGGTTCCTTTTAAACCGACTACGTAAACAAAATCGGTAGCCGTGTCATGCGTTCACCACGATTACCCGGTGCGGCTGCTATATATTTGTGCGAGATAATGAATATACTTGTTAACCAGATTTCATCGACTGTTTCGTTGGAGCGGACAAGTAATCGTCCAATCTTGCATGGGGATTGACTCTTTCTGAGATATACGATTGTGGGCCAAACAAACAATTTCTGGCATTGCGAGAATATCCTTTCTTTCTTCTACTGCACTGTAAGGGCTTGGCCACCATTACCGTAAAGGAATGTGATGACGCGGGAAGCTTCTTCATCTTCGCGACGCACTATCTTCCTCGCTGGGCTATGCTGGACAACATATGCGGTGCAAAGAAACAGCTGAAGTCGCACTTTTCATTCCAAGCCACCTATGGTATTTTGGGTGGTGCCCAGTCCTATTTGCAGGCCTCTGAAAAATGGGCGTTCCCGGTAAAATACCCAATTGGTATGAATTGGGCTGTACTGGCAGGGTATTAACTGGGCAATGCTGTTAACAGTATACTACGTAGTATGGGCGGATTTTTCGAGAAACTACGACTGGGCACTGAAAATATATTGAGACATGTATAGATACCTCTTCGACGCCGGTACCATCACAGTGCTACGACGGCATTCTGATCTACTTATTCGTTTGTCGCTCCTCACTCTTCTGATGCACGCTTAGTTACGTCTGTCTTAACCTCGTCGGGCAGCGCCATCAGCTTAAAATACTGTCGGGCTTGCAGTTCACCTTCCCCGCATAGCTGTTAAGACTGCTACGCTGTGGATTGCTCACCCGATTCAGTGTGTTGAAATCTCCTTCACCCGTGTGGGTTCCCGTGGCAATACTGGCTAGTCCAACACAAAACGCAGCTAGTAAATCAAACAAACCGCCTGTGTTGACCTTCCTACATGCGTCTTCAAGCGGCAAATCCAATTTCTCGTCAACACGTCGACGGAAATCGTATTTTTCATGTAGTTGCTAATAAACTGCTTGCATTGGGACCATATATCGTCGATGTTCGTGATGCCAAACCGATGTGTGGCCTGGGGGAATGTGACATTAGTAGAGACCGAAACTCACCGGCTGAACAGTCGATTTTGTCGATCGGACGCGTAGGAGGTATTTCACGAGCGTCCTCGTTTACGTCCAGCTTGACGCTGGATACAACTTCACTCAGGGGTTTTGAAGGCTATAGTCACTCCAGAGGCAAGTCCTTGATGCGTAATATCTTCATGGGACGAACCAACCTCGTCTGTTAGCCCGCTGTTTTCAGCAAGGTGGTGATCTCCCGTACACAGTGCCTCCATTTTCATACTGTTAAAGAGAGTCATGAATGGAACGATCTCCGCCTGAGATGTTGGGATACCTTCTCACAATCAATCGGAGGCTCTCCATCGACAGAGTCACTCTTGTATCTGCAGGGAGCGCATCAAACTATCCAGTGCTGCATATTGGTCCTGCATCGCGACCATCTTTGGCTGCAGTTTGCGAAGCAGATGCGAAACAGTTTGGTTACGTCTAAAAATACGAAGAGATACAACCCCAAGCTGCCGAGGCTTTGGCAATGCCCTATTCATACATTCTCCAACCACCGTGGTAACTGGGTTAGCAACACGTAATGCCATCTTACTATTGCTAGAGGCCTTGCTACTGCTGGAGGCGGCGATGGCGCTCGCCCCCAGTCATCGTACTGATTCTGGAGGCCAGGAAGTGCTGACAATCTGAAAGTGCGGGCACAGGAAGAGGACCAGTCATACATGTCTGAGCTTTTCTAGAGGAAGTTTGGCCCTTTCACCGGTACGTTTATTGAATAGATTACGATGGGCTTTCGCGTAAGTACACGAAGATCAAAAAGTAGTAGTTCTTGGATTTCGACAGTACACGGTGTCCGTTTTAGCCAGATCCTGCATAATGCGAAAGTTAGGATGACCCATTCGTTTGTGACAGAAAATGACATTGTCAGTCGTACCTGTTGTAGCAACGCGAACTTCTTGGGCGAATTCGGTCAGGTGTGCATGGAACTGGTAGAGGTTTGAGTGAACTCCGATCTTGCTGAGCGAAGAACAGCGCACCTTTCTTGGCGTTTGAAAAGCGGCTTTTGAAGCTATCTCGGACAGCTTGATGTACTGACAGCAAGTTAAACTTGAGGTTAAGCGCGTATAGTACGTTATTCAGTGGAATGACACGCGTGAATCCTTTCGTGTCCTTGATGCCAAGCTGCACGTCTCCCGTTCCGATTGGAATCTGGTGGTGGTTTCCACCGACTGTGATGACTTTTGCCCACGGTTGGGGTTAGCTTCACGAACCATTGGGGACTTGACGTCACGTGGCGAGTGCAGCCGGAGTCCACACTCCAGACTAGATCGTGTTGAACTTCTGATCGTCTCCGTGTCGAAGCTGAGGTCAAGTGTCGCGATGGCAATGATGCCGTGTTCACTGTTGCCCGAGTCGTCGTAGTCCTGGTTGCGGCGGTCATGAAACTTGTTGCGTCCTTGATAGCTGCCGTTTCCATTGCGGTTGCCGGGTTCACTTCGATATCCATCTCGTGGACCCTGTTGGTAGTTGCGGGGCAGGTTTCCACCCTTGTCGTTGTAGATGCCCTTGTACGGGTGCTGGTGTTGTGCAATTTGGGGGAGCTTCAGCTTGAAATTGGCTGACAGACGGTTCCATCCTTGACATGAATACTGTGGAGGTGTCGTTGCAGGATGTAACAGCCGCCCGTTTCATGGATTTCACAGTGCCAGTACGTGCACAGCATCGCTGAAGCAAGAGCCGTGGCCTCTTGGACCGGTGGGGGAGTAGGCACCGTGGCTTGTAGAGCTTTCACGAAGCAAGTTTCACGCGTTTTCGGAGTTCCCCGCTTGAGGACGTAGCGGGTGCGCGCTAGCTCGTTGTGGACCTTGGTATCAATGTTCCTTATAGGTCCTCGGACGTGATGCACTTCTTGCTGCCATTCCACACAGCCAGCTCAGGCTTCCACTCAGCCGGCATGGAATAGTACATGTAGAGCGACTTCTGTTCATCGCCCAGCACACTGTTCGTGATTTCTGTGGTAGCCTTCATGGCGGTCTCCAAGTCCATGATGAACTCTATGAGATCCGTGCCCTCTTCGTATTTGAGTGTCATGAGGTACAATTGAAGGTAGTAGGGATCACCACGAATGGTAGCCCCTCGTACTCGCTACACAGCGTCTGAAAATTTTCAAACGCTGCAGCCTTGTATTTGACCATGAGAACATGTTGATCATCGATGGTCTTGATGATGATCGTTTTATCTTTGGCTTACGTGTGCCTCAGCTTCCTCGAGGTCACCGTCTGGCGCTTGGCATTCAGCTTCTCAGCTCGCTTTAGCTCGTCACGGTTATGGGAATTGAACGACTGGATCGGAGGAGGTTTTCCTTGACCCATGTCGACGTCTCCATCATCATCGGTCGAGCCGTCTTCCGAGGCTTCGCGGGATGAGGAGTCCGTTGGCGGGTCACCCTTTGGCTCGTCGATGTCGTCGAGGGTTCTCGTCAGCTCGAGCTTGACGTCGAATAGCGCAGGGTCGAAGCCGTCGTCGTCACTCAGGAATGGCTCGGCCTCGCCATCGTAATCGACCGTGGTCACGAAGCCGAGGAGGTTCTTGCCGTCGAGTGCAGCGGTGATGCGGGTCTTCCAGAGGACGAAGTTCCCGCCATTGAGGCGCGAAAGTCACTGTCAGCGGCGGGCGAGGTTTGCGTTGGGCTCAAAACCTGGTAAGGGGTGGCCTGGGTTGTGGAGAGGAGGAGACGACTTGTCAAGAAGATGGTGGATTGAGTTGTGATTGAGAATTTATGTTGTCGGCACTCGGGCGGAGTGCGGCACCCACTCACGGCGCGAGTGGCTACATTGTGTGATGCACTTAGTTTGTGTGTAGATACTGTACTTCTTGTGTCATACTTAGTCTATATAGGAGGCTAGTGTGCACACACAGAGGGTGCTGTCCAGTCGTGTACTTTTGACTTCGACATGCCTCAACCGAGCAACCGCGCCAAGAAGCGAACAAGGGACCCACTGACATTAAACTTCGCTACACCAACACCTCACCGCCTGTAACAAACACCTATGCTAGCTCATGGTTACTGGACAGCTTGATCGCCGAAGGTGACGCGACAAGCGGCAACGACTGCGAGACCATGATGATCTCCTTCCAGGCTAGTAATGCATCCCACTTAAGTGCGAACAAAAAAACTACGCGGTTCCAGAGCTAACCGAACTGCTGGTCTGTGTTAGAAGATGTTTGTGACGATAATCTCGCTCACTTGAAGGTCTTGATGATGGTGATCGATGCAGACACAGCTAGCAGCACTACGCCGACGGTACCGTCCAACACTAGCCCGCATCTTCCTCAGACACTTACTGCTATAATGAATATGGTAGATGTGCTACGAGGGGAGGCGACACTTTCCGCCGCTTGAGCCAGTTCCCGTTGTCTGTACGACAGATGCCATCGCGGCTCTAACAGAATCAAGAGGATCAAAAGCACCCCTCACAGGGTTGCGCACTGCGCCGTCAGACAACTTGAGATCGACGCTTACCCCTCTTTGTCCGCTTCCGATCATCGCAACAACAACTGCCCATACTGACATAACCGAGGAGTACTTCTCCGAGGCATTCAAGAACACGACAAAGAAACTTGATAACAGTGCCATGAAGTTTCAGTTCGATGAAGCGAAGATCGTGGTCCTGTTCAAGCATACCTACAAGAGGACACTGAAGTCGACAGTGTATTTGCGTGTGAGACACCACACGTATGGATTCGACTATCGTACAACAACTTGCGATATACCAAATAGCTTGGACATCGTTACGTTTTCCGGAATGCTGAGGGCAACACAACAGCAATCATAGCAATTGCATTCAGTCTTAAATCCATCCAGGCATAAAAAACAGAGATCGATTCACATATTGCCACTGGAGGTGTTGGACCGGAACAATTATACAGATACTGATGGGATAATACGTATCAGAAGGTACCAAGCATGAAGTACATTATTCCTTCCGAGTTACAAATCAGGAGGAGGCAGAAATATCCGTCAGGATTGCAAGCCGAGAAATAGTCGTCCATGGACCTGTATGAGTGGTGTAGCTTGTGGACGTCCACGATAGAGTAATGCTTCTTTGGCGCAGGGGTATAGACGGAATAACGGATAGAATAAGATTCCCGAAGATACATTACACGGTGAAGAAGGAAGCAGGGGTGCGCAAAATTTCATTTTCATGAAGGGCATCATCAGGAAGCTCCCCACTGAATATTGCACTTGTAATGATCGATAGCCCTCCATTGTGCAGTTAGTTCTGACGTCACTAATTCAATATGCAATTGATTGTCTGTTTTACTCGACTTGATCAACTACTCGAGCTACTTCAGCTAGCCCCCACAGATCACAATTAGCTCGCAAGAAGATAAGCTGCTCGAGCGTTCGTGGAAGCAGCTGCTTCCTTTTTGTCGTTCAGGACACGTTTTGGAGCCGGGAACCGGCGTTCAGCAACATTGGAAGTAGGCAGAAGGAAGCTTGTGTCAACGAACTGATGCTTCTACTCCACCTCTAGGCGGCGTCGTTTGAGGGCGCGCTTGGCGAATCCGAGGGTCTCATCGTCGGGATCGACAGAAGCCTCGCTCGGGTTCATCACCAGCTTCCGCACTGATTTTAGCTCCGCGGCGGTCAGCTCGCCCAATGTACCACGCTGAATTTTTTGACGACTGCATTTTTTCGAAAGAGGCGTGCTTGACGATAGCTGCATCCACCCCAAGGTGAAAAACGGTTTCAGGCATCACGGACACAAGCTCATCGAAAATTGCACGCGCATCAGCCATTGAAGTGTCGTCCTTTTGGAGTGTCATACTCACCGACTGCAAATTGGAGAGTTCGTTCTTGCGAAAGCCTTCAAGTCGGGTGATTTGGGCGGCGCTGGACATTAAGACCGGGTCCTCTATTTGACGCATCACGGTACGCGCATGCCCCGAAATTGCGAGGAATCGGTCTACCATGCCGAAGGTGCTGCTCCACCGAGTTGCATTGCGACGCACATGCTTGAGTGGTGTAAGTTGGCGTAGATGCTCCGCCGCCTTACTTAATGAGAGCTTTCGCATTACACCAGCGATGAGGTCCAGCTCCACTTCATACTTCTTGAAGACGCGCTCAGCCCCCAGGTTCAGGCGGTGGCTGGTACGGCCAAGCAGAGGGACACCCAACAATCGCGCGGTTGCAATATTCGTGGCACAGTTGTCCCCGATGAGATAAACTGCCCCACGACGATCGATGTTGAGTCGCTCTAGCGACTGCAGGATAAAGTCCTTGTGGTTCGGAGTCGTCTGGTTCGTCTCATCAGGTAGCGGCGCGAATGCGAGCAAGTGGGACATCGTCACCCCATCCTTGGGGTAGCACACGAACAACGTGACAAAGTGCTTCGAGCCTTCCGAACATCCGTCAAACAGCAGGGCTTTCAGCGGTCCGATTCTTATATAGAGAGTTCCTCTACAAGAACCGTCAAAGCGGCGAGGCGGTGAAATCTTGATCGCCCTAGGTGTACAGTGCAGGTGTCTTCCGGTAGAGGTCGAGGTACCCACGTACGAGACGTGGAACACCGACGGCCAGAAGTATCCCTGGAACAGTTGTTACAGGGTGGCGTGTGCTCCTTGTGTCAATCCCCTTTAGGTACGTTTACCTTCGCGGCTTCCACCCACCTGATTCCTGGTCTGTTCAGTGAGAAATATACGAGTGAGGTTAGTGCTGATACTCCTCTTTCTGGGTCGTCTGTATCAACGAGGTTAGATAACCACCAACCACAATATAAAATGAAATAAAACGATATATAAGTCTCTTATTGTTTAATCAATGCGCAGAGACACGGACAGAGAGTGCTAAGCGCAATTGAGCGTTTGATCCTAGGGCACTTGGCAAATTGTCCCTAGGCGCTCAGACGTAGTAATACGCGCACCACCTTTGAAGCAGGGGAACTTTTCGAGTCACAAACCACGTACAATCCCTTTACACAGCAGTCAATCGAATACAAAGACCTCAGGCAGCGACTACAGATAGTCGCCCAAAATCTGTAACATGAAATAGCACACCAGCGTTAACAAATGAACCAACTAGAATATGGAATAAATGGATCACTCCAGAAGCACCGCTCCTGGTCCCTACTTAATTGGACTTGAGAGAGCGGAGCCCCTACGACGGCTAGTCCTTAGCCGGCGTGCCTCGATTCGCTAGCAATCAGCCTGGGTGTCCTGCGATTTCTTTTCGGCAGGCACACTTGTCCAGGCCACGTGCGTACCTGAGGGAAAACAGACTCTGATTGAACATTAACTTTGCTATCTGTTGGTGGGAACAAAAACACTTCGCTGACTTTGACTTGGTTTCAGTATGGGATCTGACGCGGAGGCCCAGCTACCTTCCTTTCCTTTAATTTCATTCACTTCCTTGACTTTGACTTGGTTTCATCATAGATGTTCAGGGCACACGCATTCAGCGATCTCCACATCCTTGGATCGCATGGCCTTTCATTCAATCCTTGAGAAGATATTGGGTGACCCTCTATCCTGGTAGAATTGTTTCTGGTGACTTGTTTCTGGGAACTTGTTCGTGGTCATCCGCCACTTGAAACATTTTGTACTTGGAACATTGTATACTGGAACATAGTGTACGTGGAACGCTTGGACCTGGAACATTTTGAGTGACACCAGTGTTGCATGTTCGCGTAGCTTCAATCTGGGACATTGCCCCCAGATGGCCTTTCGCCTTGGACTCCTCCCACAATATCTTATGGTGTGCCAATTGTAGTCGAGAGATCCTGGCCAGGGGAGTTCCCATAGAAAACTCAAATCACATCGTGTCAGGTACTTCTGAGTGTGGCCTTCGCGATCGGTGGAAGGCCGGAGTACTTGCGAGTGAGCTCACAGAAACGCAGGGGAGTTCACTTCCAGCAATCCAGTTGATCCAGCCAAACACAGTTTTAGCCTAAATAAGTAACATCATCCACAGATTAGTATGAAAGCGAAATCAGCACAGTTATTTAGCGCAGGTACCTTGTCTGTGCGCACGTACTGGATGGCCGTCTCCGCGACCATAGCACCCATAATCCGCTCATAGTCAGGGTGGCGAGCCCGCAGATGGTTCATGAAATTCGTGTAGCCCCTGGCCGAGTTCTGGGCAATAACACTCGAGCAGAGGCGACACTGGCATCGGTTAGATGAGCGAAGCGGGGTGCTGGCGGGACAAGGGGCGTTGATAGACGGTGTCAGAAGCGTTCGATGCTCTCGTTGGCGGGTGCAGGCTGGTCAGGCTTCTGAAGTTCCTCGAAGAAACATTGGCAAATGATGGTGTTGGAGGCCATTGGGGGCTAAGCGTGAAATTTGAAAGTGCTAGAGCTGTCAGCGGGGTTCAATCCGATCGTGTGGCGAGCGCGGGGGCAGGTTGGTTGGCTCTGAAGGCTTCGTATACTGTTTCCGAGTGATCGACTGCTGCTCAATTCAATTTTCAATGAATTGCTTTCCGATAATTCATTATGGTCGTAGTACTGGACCTAACAATTAATTAATTGAGGGACAGACATTCAATTCAATTCTGGGAAATGGATAAGTGCATAATGTATTGTCCACCCCTGGAATGAAGCCCTTCTTTTGGATTGCGTCGAGGACGACTATCAAGAAGACTACGTGGTATAACAGTGCTTCGGACTTGCGCTTGGTTCTCGCCATAATTTTAGCAACGTGCTCTACGAAATCGAGGGCCAAGGCAGTGTCGGCGTCTTTGTGGTAACCGACGGCACGCACAATTTACACTATGGTACTACGTCATCGACTAACTGCAATTTCTTGTTTCGTATCTTCTAGTTCATGCTTTGGCTTTGTAGGGGCTGGACCGTTATTGCTTTCAAAACATACAGAACTCGATTCACCAAAGGGGCGGAAGTACAGCAAATCGCTGCCTTTGGCGTACGCGTTCGTACGTACCCGTATGAACGCCTGTTTCAATCCGTAAAGAAACTTTCCTACTTGTTTCCAAGGTATATCTCAGCGTTCGCTACGGCATCTTAGACCTCACTGCTTCCATCTCAAAAACGCTTTCGTCGCAGTTTGGCCGAAAATTATTAAACTTAATTATTACCCACAAATGTCGAGATAAAGACAAATTCGCACAACTAAAGGACATGTTTTCTTCAAGAGCAATATCGAGTTAAACATTGTCCAGCAGCCTCATGCCAGATCGGAAGCACATGTTTGTGGGTGCATATCCGGATGAAGACTGGAAAAGATAACATGTGGGCGCATTCAACTACTAGCAACCTGCCGTCCCAAAAATGCGATATAGTCGCACCAAAAAAGTCGTCATGAATACGGGGTGACGTCAAAGCAAGCCAAGACCGGTGTGGTGCTGAACGAATCCATCCCTGGTGTAATTGAAGCAGTTGCACACGACACGCTCACGCAAGCGTTTGGCAAATGCTGTGGAGGTACATACAGGTGCCTTTTGGACAACCTGAAACTCCATCGTCGGTCCTCCTAAAACTATGTTGAGTTGTATTTTGTTCTCTGCGACGCTTACAGACCCGTCCTAGCATAACAGTGTCTCCGGTGCAGCAGCATGTCCAGCCTGGCGGATGCTTCATAAAAAATGCAAGGGAACCATAAGGTGGTGGCACGCTCGAGGTCATTTAGCTCTTCCAATGGAGACTACATCCGGACAACCTGCCGAATCTGTCACACTGGCGCACGTTAACCAGTACACTAGTTTTGTTTACGCTAGATTGGATGTTTAGAGACTTGGTGCTACTTATCATGTATTGTTTCGCAGATCCCTCCGATCAAAAAGGCAAACGGATGCAAAGGAGACCGTGCCGATATCAACCTACACTATAAGTCTCTTCGCGAGGTGGAAATATTCGAAACTGGAGACCGAGGTGCAGTCTATCGTTGAAGCCTATAACATCATCAGTGCTGGTAAGTGTTAAGCGGAAAGCAAGAGAGCGTGTTATATGGTGTCTATATATATCCGCTCTCTAGATCGCAGAAATTTGCGCGCTCTACCGTTGTGACCATAAGTCATTCTGGTATAGGCGCCCACGGTAGCGGCGCGTAGACCTCCATTGAGATCAGCTCCGGGTCTGTGACCCCATGGAACGTTGTACAAGAATAACCCGTCCAAAAATACACTTCTCAAGGAAAACCCACGCAATAGGTTTTTATTCTACCACTTGTATTGGTTCGGGTGGATCATTGGTGATCATATAACGCGCAGAAATGACGAGGTCGGCTTAAGACCGACGCCTCCTCTGAGTGTTGTTGATGGCCATATTCCAAGCGTCATCCGGAAGTGGCAAGTCCACTATATCGATGGCGACGTGTTCGAATACGAAGTCGAAGTGTTCGTTGATCTGATTTTTGTCGTCTAGGTGCGCTGAGTTGGATGTGGCCGCAGAACGTGGGAAACCTGATGCTGATGGTGAAGTCGTGTTGATGAGACCACGCCATCTTGAATCTCTTCAAACGATTCCAGTACCCTTGTTTTCTGCGTGACATTCATTTTTGTATTCATTTCATTAATTCTATTTATTAAACTCACTTAAAAATGTGGCCTGGGCTCAAGTGTCGCGTATATCTCCCAAGTGTTCTGGTGGACAACACATTATACCTTTATATACATTGGACATTACGCTTATTAGAGACATGAAACGTAACCGTCGTGTACACATTGGGTTCATCTCCACGTACTAGGAATCAGCCGTGTTCTTATCGGGGTATACCCCTGAAGTTTAAAACCGTCAAGATTAATGTCCGCATAGTGCAGACGACTGACGAGGTCCGAGGTGCGGGTACTCACCACAATGAGCGCGTGGTCCTTTACCACGCATCGATGGCAAAGTACACGCTACAAATCCACGTAAGGTGGATACAACTGACCTCAAGAGTTTTAGCATACAGACGCTCACCATGGTACACATGTTCACAACGTGTGCCTTCAACACGAAGAGGTCGGCAGCGCGGAGTCGGTCGATGTCATAGTGCGCACAAATGCCGCGGTGTTCGATGAGCACGGCGGCCCGGAACATTGACTTGGCACATTGGGTATATCGGGATCCCGTACACACTTCGATCTAAGCACAGATTATCGAAAAGCACATCGCAGCGCTCCTTTGGGGCCGGGCACTCCACAAGTTTTGACCACGAAAGCTATCATAGCAGATGAATTATTCTTGGACGTCTGATGTTTCTTCAGCTAGATCTTTGGCATCATCCACTGCAGTCAGATTGTAGCAGGCTACACCAAGATAGTGACGTGGGCTACTCTAATACACGCAAAACTCTTGTGTGTGGGACACACAGTAGTGACCAACATTTTGAGCCGCCAATGCAGCTATCATTGGCGGAATCCCAAGCGCACACCCATTGGTTGCAAGAAACATCTTTCACCCAATCAAGCGCATACATTTCATGCAGACGATTGAGATCCAACCGTGTTCTCACCTGTGCAAGTAGATAATTCTTAACGAAGGTTAAGCGTAGTGCTAAGGATAGCCCGCCACGCGGCGGGTTGCCATTCAATTCAGTTTTCTAATTTCGGTCAGATAAGTGTGTATTCTATCTTTGCATGCAAACCCTCTGCACATGCTTAATCACTATGCGCATACGTACAGCGGGCTAACCCTTTCACTACCAGCATTTTTTGCGGGTCCACTGTCGTCCAAGAATTGTGCTAATCAGTGCATGTTGCGGTAAACACAACAGCGAATCGTTTGGTGATAGCGGCACACGTTGATCACCCAACGAAACTCATGGTACTGCCGTTTGGAAATCCGGAAACGAAACCGCGATGATTAGCAACGGCGTATTTGTCGAGCAGAACTCAGTGAGCTCTGAAAGCAGTGAAAAGGCTCATACCAATTTCTAAGCCAATATGGCATTCGTTTCATTTAAATTAGCATTTCCTAGCCTTTTCACGGATGTATCATACTCCAGCTCCTCAACGAGTTCCGAAAATTTCTAAAAAAAAGATGACAGCCAAAGCTACACTTGTAGACAGATTGTCCCTCTCGCTTGTGAGCTATGTAGAAACTGCTATTTTTTTCGATGATGGTTGTGGACGCACGTGTTCTCTGTGCGACGAGTTGGGGGTGCTGATATAGGCGGCGGTTCTGGGTATGCTTTACCATCAGACTCTGTCTGTCCTAACTTTTTCTCTGCAGTTTCATCGAGCTTTACTATCTCCTCCTCATACTCATTCCCAGTCGCGTTGTTCGGTAGGGCAGCGATGTCCATCTTGCTCATGCCGCGCTTCTGGCAAAGAGGCGTTAGGCCCCTTTGCAAAAGCGGCGGCTTTATTCACTCATTCAACTACTAGCTCAATACTTGGTGTGAACGCCATTAGAGTCAAACACTGCTTTCAACCTCTTTGGCATCGACATGGCACACGTTCTAGCTACGTTATCGTTGATACTCGTCCAAATCTTGAGTGGCCTAGACTTGAGATTAACTAGCGACGTCGCGGGGTGAAATTGCAATTCCTTCATTTTCACGAACCAGAGATTTTCAATACGGTTGAGATCCGGGCTTTACGGACGATACGGAATGGCCGAATTCAATATTTAAGCACCTCTAGTTAGTGATAAGCGAAGTTTTGTATCACAAAGCACAATCTAGAGGTCGGAGGAAGTTTTGACGGTCTTGTATTCCAACGGTCATCGGGAGAGGGGTCTCACAGCACTAACTAGAGGGTATCACTATATGGGATACCACTAAGAAGAGGATTGTCTGTACCAACGCAGTGCGGATGCAGCAACCACTTAGTCCCCGACCTTCGCTGACGACACGACCGACGCAACCGGTGACTGATCGATGCTTCCGTGGTCAGACCAACACGGTGTCGCCGGTACTGATCACACCCTTCACCAGTGCTCCGACAACACCGACTGAAGGTGCCGAGACGCGTGCTCGTCTCTGGCACAAGAAATTTCGGCAGCGATAAACAGATCCACGACTACACAGCATACAGACTCGACCCCGGCGCCGATTACGCCCCAACCGAGGCGAGACCTCAGCAGTTTGCTCTGCTTTATATTGTTTGTGGAAAGTATTATCACAAGGATGAGTCCTTATTATATTAATACTAATACTTACTTTAAAAAGTGCCTTTGTATTACGATATATTAATCCTGACCTCGGTCGTTTTCCCGCTAATCCGAACCTCTGCTCATGAAATTCGTCCTCTGTTTTTGTCCTTAAAATAGCTTTGTTGGGGTTAACCGAGAGTCAAACCCGAAGCGTTGCGTTGGGCAAATGTCAAACCTCCTTGAATAATTGTTTTGATTTTTCGTTCTCAGTATTAATAAATTCATGCATAGCACACGGCCATCTTCTTGCTCCCTTCAAATTACTTCGGCAAAAAAGGCTGCGCCTCGCCTCCGTGTGGGATGAAGCCGTCGTTTTTGGCGTAGAACACGTAGTGCTGCAGGATGAACACGACGTCGACGGCGATACTCACAAGTCCCAGAAAGAACTTGCTCGGGTCGCTTTTCATGGCAGTCCAATCATGAGTGGCAGCGCAGTCCAGCACCTGCTGTACGATCGACAGCAGTCCGCCTGCGATATCCAGCAGCACGTTCCAGACGCTCCACCCCACCGTGGACTTGCGCTGATAGTTGAGTGCGATCTGCGGCAGACGCTTGACTAGCGTCGTAAAGAGGTTCACGGAGCTCAGCAGGTACAGCAAATTAAGCGTATTGAACGTCGAGTCCTCGTCATTCCCGGTGACGATCACCGCGACGCCGAACAGAATCGCAGCGGCGACCGTGCCGCCCGTCCACACAATGGCCGGTTTGCTCACCACCTGTCCTCCTCTCGGGTAAATCGCACACTGGAGCAAGGTCACGGCGACCAGAATTTCCGCGTGCAGCGAGAAGACGAGGTCGTTGAGCTGAACGGCGTTGCGGCGGCCTTCGTGACGTCTCATGTACTGATGCTGCACGCTCTCACTGAAGTAGAAGGCGATGTAGAAGATGGAGTAGCAGGTGAAACCCAGCATGTTGAGAACCGTGTAGTCCAACGAAAGCCCCACGACGCTGTGGTGTTCGTAATTCAACAAAATCTGCGGGTAGAAGCTCACGCTCCAGCAGAAAAAGTAGATCCAGCCGATGATGCTGGACACGCGATTCCAGGGCTGGGGAATGCGCTCGTCGGCGTCCAGCGAGAGGCCACACGCGACACCGGCTGCCACGATCAGCACGGAGATGATAAACACCCGATGGCCCACGGGCAGGTCCATGAAGCTTTTCTTCGGCATCTTGGCTTGGGTGGAGACTCCACTGGAGAGGAATGGTCACTAACGTTGTAACGTACATGGCGGAGACCCGGTATATGTATGAAGGAGGTTGAAGCCAACAAAATGGATGACGTTGTCACAAACAATCAGTCCCCGCCCGCCTCACGATACAACTTCATGTCTGATCATTCATTGCCGTTGACTCTACCAGCATTGATATACGGGATATGTTGCCCAGTTCTGTAAACGAGGCGCCGATGTCTGCGGCTGGGTATTTCCCTCTTCAATGATCACCTCTGTGGCCGCCAACCACGCATGCCGTCATCGTGTTTTCCACCGACCGGAACCGTGGCGTGCCGGAGTTGTTCATCTTCACGTGAAACTCTGATGGCAGTAGCATATTTATTCGATCAATAAGTACTGTACATCGATTCATTCGTCGTAGTGACACTTCTTGCTGTCTCAGATAGCGCCGATGCAGTGGAAGATAAAGCCTTCAGACGGCGACCGGATCCAGAGCTGCTACTAGCACTGCGCGAAGGACTCTCGCTTAATGATTCATCCTAAACAACTAGTTAATAATGAGGCTGTGGTGATTGTGCACGAAAAGTTACGGCTGTCAGCATTGGCGCAACTGCCATCGATTAGCGCTGCATTCACAGCAAAATTGTTGCTGACAAAGTGACGGGCCACTTCGTATGTCTGCAACTTGACGAGTCGCAGCAGGGGCTTTTGCAAAATGCGGAGCCTCAGCAAGTTTCTTTGCATTTTGAACTCTTTCTTGCAAAAAGCGGAGCCAATCCGACTTTGTATTGCAAATGGGCCGGGAAGCCGGTGTGCATGCTAGTTTGACCTGTTTGTGTTGTCATGCAGTTGGCGAAGGTGGCGACGCATTTTGTCTAAACGTTGCTTCGTTGTCCACCGACCTTTGTTGTACCAGGCAGCCCGCAAGAGCTGCATCTCATCGTACGCTTGACTTTGACAAACTGGGTCTTCGTATTCACCCTGCTAGGTAGATGTCGTTTCCCTCATTTCTTAGTGAATAGCTCTGGCGGCCGATGGTCGCGGTTGATTGTCGCTAGTCAGATCAAACCATACCAACGGTGTGCGTCGATTGTGAAACACGCATACAAGTAAACAGCAGCAAAATTTCCAGTGTTTCGAGGAGGCTCTGCGCGGCTGTAAAGTGCTTGTATGTGATTTCATACTGATCTTACGGAGTACAAGACCACTTGCATGGCGACGCGCTGCTTCTATGACTGCGACGGAGAGATTTAGGCCGAGGAGGCCGCAACATTGGCCCATTTTGCATAACAAAGTTGGAATGGCTCCGCTTTTGTAAGAAATAGTTTAAAATGCAAGAAACTTGCTGAGGGCTCTGCTTTTGCAAACAGCCCGTCACAGCAGAGTCCAGCATGTGATTTCTGCGCGAACAGTAGCAGTGCACGAACCAAGGCACATGCCCCTACACGAACAAGACCGAAATCTTAAAAACGTAAGTACATGTGCTACACCGGATTAATGATGACGAGTATCAGAAAGAAGTGTGATGTTGACTGCGGCGTGGGAGGCGATTGCGTGGACGGAGAGTGTGTATGCAAGAAGGGGTTTATAGCAAGTTGTGCGACGGCAAGCAGCGCAAGGCCAACATGCGCTGCACCCGACAATCAATGATCGGACTGAGTCGTTCCGATTGTGCGGGTCGGCGCTAAAGACTAAAGACGTTGATTCCTTGCCAATACCGGCTGTTCGACCATGCACACCCTCGTACACAAGCACTTAACATGTGCTACTTGCACTTGTCTTGGCCTTCCACATGGACTTGTTCATGCTCACCATGCCCATGGACGCAATCGTATGCCATTATCCGTTGCATAGCGCAGATTTGACGCATCGATCGCCATCGAGTTCGTCAAGTACCAGGGCTGCGAGGTATGCACAGATTTGACGCATCGATCGCCGTCGAGTTCGTCAAGTACCAGGGGCTGCGAGGCAATGGTGCCGTGCTCAAACTTCGAACAAGCAAGGGATTGCTGCCATCGGTCGCCAACCGATGCGTCTTCAGATTGAATTCCGGACGCTCGGCAAATCCATGCAGATGCGTGGGGACAAGGCTGGGGACCCACCAAGATTGCCACCGAACGCAGCCGAACACGGTCACGCGAAGGATTGTTGTTTCGGGCACCTGCCATGTGAAGGCGCGATAACTTATCGGATTAGGGCACGATGATAAAGGCTCAACGCCCGGGGACCGCAAGCGGTCGTGCAAAGCCGTCGTTTCACGACCAGCGATAGCGAATTCGTCCGCATTCGGTATCGCTGCCCTCTGTCTGCCCTCAAGCAACTCGCCATGCGAAGGCGCTGCCAACCAGTCGTGCCGTGTCGCCCACGATCGCATACCGCCGGTTTGAGTTTGGCGCACCAAATCCACAGTTCACGCGTCGCCAAACGTCGATTCGCCTCGTTCGAGCGAGTTCTTTGCCTCCTTCTCGCAAGCGAGTCAGCCAGTCCATAATGTTGACCCCATGGCAGCCAACTCGGTTGCTTGAGGACCTCATTCCCCGTTTTGCGTGCTCCTGCGTAAGTTGAGTTCATTCGTTCATCAAACACGAACGCCTTAAACAAACACCTCGAAAAGATGACCAGCACATCGGACAAAACCTGCAGACGCTGCCGTAGCACGAAGGTGTGCGATCGGCGCCGTACTCATCAAAGGCGTTGCGGTAGCCGGTTGGACCCCGACTCCCAATTCCTGCCACCGCCCTGTCTTGGGGCGCTCTTCCGATTTCGGAGGCCGGTTCCCAAGAAGGAAGTCTCGGCTTCGTTCGACTGCGACGAGGAACTTCGATCCGCAGAGGTCGTGGTCAGCAATGAAGACTTGCGCGTCATGCGGGACTCGGTGGACGACATGCAAAAGCAAGTACGGCGCGGTCTGCACGACATCCAAGAGATCCGCGAATTGGTGCAGCACGCCGCCGCCCAAAGGGATGTCGAGCGATACATGATGAATATCGTCGTGGAAATCACGCTCTAAGTAAATTTTAAGCTGGCAGCATGAGGTTAGCTTCGTATCAATCATTAATCTCAGCCAGCACCGTCACATTTTTCCATTTTGGTTTGTCCGTTGCACGATGTCTTTGGGGAGTCGCTGCTAGCGATCGAATGTGTCATGGCCAAGCGGTCTCCTTATGAATATGAGGGAACAGTGTCGTTGGCTGTCGACGTTCAGAGATCGAGAAAGAAGAAGCGTCGAGAGAGCTCCGTAGTTGACGCTGACCCGGACGAGAACAATGCGTGGCTGGCTGCCATGTTACATCCAGTCAAGGAGGTTGCAAGTGACGCTGCAGAAGATCATACCAATCTTGCGGTCATACAGCATAATAACCTCGTAGCGAATGAGAAGCGGTCGCCGCAAGTCAAAGTACAGGCATGTTCAGTCCGTTTTGTCTTAAGTCATGATGCAAGCTAACATGATGTTGGTCCTAGATGAGTGTAGAAGCCTTAGAGGAGAAGAAGATGCTGCTACCATATCTTGACAAGATCGAATACATCAATTGTCAGCTTCGGTAAGCTAGCAACAGGGTCGTGAAAAGTTGTGCCGCTGCTGTATTTTTCATGTGCTGATGATTTCTGCAGTCAACGTGGACTACTTGCAGCTGAAGAGGAGACTCGTACGAAAGATGATCGGTCTCGGGCGGAGTCGAAAAGCTCTGTGAGTCGAGCTTTGCATGGCAAAGGCATGACAAAACCCCGGTCTCGAGTGCTTCCAGATCCATTGACGCGAAATCAAGACGAACAAGACACCGGTCAACTGTCCGAGAATAATGCTGGTGCTGCTACATCCGTGAGGATATCGACCCGAATGCTGCGAACACGTTATCCTAGGTTTTTCGAGGCCCTGGAGCAATCAGGCATGCGAAAGGCTTTGATTCCGAGAGATCGAGGGATCAACTGGTTGCTTCGACTAGTTGAAAGCGTGTATAATGCGCTTTCGGATGTCTTGCTCCTCAAAGTACCAGCAGAAAATGGAGAGTCGGAAGACATGGTATCGGACTCGAACTCGGGCACACAGTCCCAGAAAACTTTCGAGAGACGCACAATTCCTCCGGGATGGCTTGCCATGCCGTTCTTTACTCGCAGGTTCATTCATCATTCACTGGGACTGCCAGAACTGGCCGACCAAGAGTGTATGGACCTCATGTACAACATCGAGCTCGCACGCGAACAGTTTCCGCAGGTTGCGCTGTTTGCTTCGTTTCTGAGGGAGCTATTGGAAGGAGACACGCTTCTCTTCTTCTTGTTTGTGCGGCATCATCTGCAAGATGAGTTTGACTTGGATCTAGCGTCCAAGGAGAAGCAAGCTCATTCAAGCAGCTCAAAGAAGTACATCGCATCGAATATGCTTGAACTGCGGTATCACCTATTAATCCCGGACGGTACAAAACAGGGTTTCTTGTCAAAAGCGGCTTGTGAGTGTGTCATGCAACGCGTGTTCGACTTTTCGAGATGCCTTCGCCCAAATGGTGCTGCGCGTATTGCAACACCCATGGCACTAGCACAGTACATCGTTCGTGAGCTGATTGTTAGCCGGCTTCAGCCTGAAGTGGGCCAATTCATGGTGTCAACGGAAGTTTTCTTGACAACGCTAGTTCAAATGTTCGGGGAAGTCGCAGAAGACATCCTTGCCCAGTTCAAATTCAATGACGACGGTACAGCCACCTCCTCTTTTGCATTGCTGCTTGTGGTTCACTAACAATTTGGTCACTGGTATGCAGGTGAATCACTGTCGAGCTTGATCCGTCTCCGAGACACGATCACGTTGGATTCGAAGGTCGACAAGTTAGTGGCGATGTACGCAGAGCAGGAGAGGGCACTGCGACACCAGAGAATTGAGCTGATGAAGATGGAGCGAAGCAACACAAGCAATCAGTTTAGAGTGCAGATTCGCCTGCTGGAGAACCGGATCCGCTTGCAGGAGCAGGAACTTCAGCATATTCGGAAGAAGATAACGGACAGCGAAAACCTTGTGAATAACGTGTGGAAAGAGGTAGTGGCCGTGAAATCCCCCAGAAGCAGTCCATCACACGAAAGCCTGCACGACCAGGACATAATGTTGAGGCGTCATCATCGTCAAACGATCTTATCTCCGTCCTTGGTCGGTTTGAGGCACACATTGCGAGATTGCAGAAAACATGATATCGCGGTGAAAGCATCGTTATTGCTGGCAGTGCCCTGGCAGCAGCAGATGGAAGAACTTCGACTCCGAATGGTGATTCGAATCCAACGTACATATCGGGCGAGAAAAAAGCTCGAGAAACAAAGCAGCAAGCTCGAGACAAATTTTCTGCGCAGATCCGCGAGCGTGAAATCAAGCTGAAAAATCAAGAGCTGGAACGAAGGCGTCTGGAAGCCGTACGCGAGAAAGACATGGAGCGTCACCAACAGCGTCTGAAAGCTACCAAAGAGCTGGAGGCAAAGCAAAAACGTGAGTTGGAAGAGAAGCAGATGAAGCTGGTCTTGAAAGCTCGAGAAGAAGAGGCGATACAACGAGCCGCTGCTAAGCAGAAAAAGAGCTCTCGCGTGTGATGGCTCATTGGAATTCATTCGTCGCGAGGAAGAAGAACCGACGGAAAGCCAACCACTTGTTCTTGAAATTCAAGCTCATGAAGTGGAAATTGTACTTCGCGCTGCACAAGAGGATGGCACGTGCAGCTCGGACAATTCAGCACTTTGTACGTCAGAGGAAGGAGCAGATGCAACTCCGCAAACTGATGAAATTACGTGCAAAGCGTAACAAGGTGGCAAAGAAGTACTTGCTGAAGGTGCAATCACGAATGGTGAATCGCTTGTTTAATCAGTGGGTCGCCTTCACTGCCCAACAGCAGAAGCTCCGCGATAGCTTTGCATCTATCATCCAGAAGCGCGAAAGTCACTGGTATCAGCGATGGTTAAACTTTGTCGAAACGTCGAAATCGCAGAGGCTTGAGTTCGCTATCTTGATCCAGCGACAATTCCGAGGTCGTATTGCACGTCATGTATTTCGCTTTCAGCGTGAGCGACATCTGAAAGCAGTCACCATTCAGCGAGTATATCGAGGTCATCGTGATCGAACGATGGCAAAGAAGCGGAGAGAAATCAATGCTGTCCAGGATAAAGGAGTGGCGTCAATTCTACGTCGCATCAAGTATCGTCAAGCAGGCTTGTGCTTCGACATGTTGCTTCGCTGTACGTATTGGGAGCATCGCATTAAGGAGATGGCACGTGCACGGCGACTCGCAAAGCAAAAGACCATGCTGCTGGATTGGGGCACTTTTGCTTCGATGAAAAAGGAGAAGAGAGCTGTTCTTCTCCGTCTACACAACCACAGCGCTCTGGTCATCCAGAGCAACTTTCGCCGTCATCGGTGCCAAACACTTTTCAAGCAAACGTTGCGCTCACACCGAACTGCGATCGTGATTCAACGGGTGTTCCGTGGGTATCTGGGTCGACAAGCTGCCAAACGCTACCGCTGGGAAATGAACGCAGCACTTCGAATTCAGACAGTCTGGCGAAGCCATAAAGCGAAGAAGTATGCCGCCGCTGTGCGAACGAAGAAAATTTTTCTTGCAACTTACAAAGGCGATTACACCACAGTCAAGCGCGCAATTGCAAATGGTTTCTGGTACGTCTTGGACGCTGAAGGCAACGGTATTCTCCATATTGCAGCGGCAGCTGGCAATAAACGGCTCGTGAAGCTCTGTCTGCGCAATTCGTTCGACATCAGTCTCGTCAACTATCACAACCAAACACCACTGCATCTTTTACTTGCCAATCTCCCTCCACCAAGCGCTGGTCTTGACTCCGACGATGTTAGAAATCGAGACGATCGGGTGGCTCTAGCAGAGTACATGATCGAGCACGGGGCGTGGCATGAGGCACCTGACAAAGAAGGCTTCACTCCGCTGCTACTTTGTGCATCGTTAGGTCAATGTGAAGCTGTCGATATGCTGCTCAACCACGGAGCTAATACTGAGGCTCAGACGTCAGCGGGAATGCTAAATGCCGCACAGCTAGCAGTCGAGGGCAACTATTCTTCCACACTGAAAGTGCTTCTGGAGTCAGGGGATTTGATAACGGCGAGATGGGTCGGACGACACTCTTCTTGATTCACGCTTGTTCTGGGCGTGGACTAGTTGACTGCGTCCGTGTGCTGGTTGCTCATATACAGCAGCGTCAAGAGGTGTTCGGCTACGACGCAATCAATGTTTGTGATGCGGAGGGCTACACTCCATTGATCTATGCGGTTAGCAACGGGATTCTCGACGTCACAGAATGTTTACTGGCAGCGGATGCCAGTCCCGATGTCAAGGACTACTTCGGCCGCACACCATTGCACTTTGCGCTACTCTGCGACGACTCAGCAACGAGAGAGGCGCTAGTGAGCCTTCTCATTCACTACGACGCAGACGTCAATATGAAAGACACGGACGGCGACGCTCCGGTTCACGTGAGCTGCGAGGTTGACGAGCGCTTAACGTGCACTTTGCTCTTGCTCACAAGTGGCGCTGCAATCTGTGCTAATGCTCTTGGAAATCACCCAACGCACATAGCAGCTCGCAACGGTGCAGTCGAGACACTCAGAATCCTCGTGGAATACGGTGGCGACATGAACTTGAAAAACTACGAAGGCAAGACGCCGCTGGGTATGGCTCGCATGTACGACCAGAAATCCATCATCCAGTTTGTATCTGCATACTTTGCGCAGGAGGCTGCACCGTCGGTAGGCGAGAATGACAAGAGGAAGACCGAGCTGCTAACTGCTCTAGCTGAAGACAACAATCAGGAAGAGCACGAAGAGGAGGGTCCGCAGACTGGTGGTGACGACTCCAACCTGACCAACACCACTGAAGAACACGTCGACGAAGAAACTCTCCAGAAAAATCGGACACCTGCTGAGTGGACAGCAGCGGTTGCAGAAGCTTATTGCATGGGCTCGATAGCAGAGTGGACGCAATACGTCGACGCAGATACCGAGATCCCATTCTACTATAGCACGGGTCCTTCAGGTGAGCACGTGTATACTTGGGATACCCCGGTCGAGTTTGACGCTGCAATGGGCGAAGTCTGGGTCATTGTCCGTGGTCCGACGACTGCAACGTCTACGTTAATGCTGACAGCAGACCATACTCAAGATTCGGCTTCTCCCCGGAAGCCTGCAGACAATCGCTATTACTTGTACCATAATCGCCTCACAGACGAGCTCACTCGAACGGTCCCTCCCATCAACTACGCACTTCTGCAAGACGTCGTACAGAACTCGAAGAGGATGAAGCTCCTGCGTACGCGGATCCGGAAAGTTTCAGCAGATGAGCTCAGCGCCTCAGCCATGGAATACATGCGCTTCTTCCGCGGCTTTGAGGCCGAGAGTGCTCAAATTCGCACCGAAATGCGTGCTGCAATAAAAATCCAGCGCCACTTCCGTGCTCGTAGGACGCATTTGCTTGTCAAAGCGCTGCTGCATCAAAATCGATGCGCTGTGGATCTGCAACGTGCCTTCCGAGGCCGCAAAGCTCGTCGAGAAGCTGACTTGCGCCGTCATCAGGCTGCCAAAATCGTCAAAATTCAAGCTGCATTCCGCGGTCATCTAACCAGAACACTTGAGGCACGCGGTTTTCGATCCCAGCGAAAACTACATCTAAAGCGGCGACTAGCAGCGCGCAACATCCAGCGCATATTCCGAGGCTTCGTGGGTCGCAAACTAGGCTACCGGGAGAAGGTGATCCAGCGACTAGGCCCAAAAGGGTACTTTGAATGGGAAGCACTGCGCACGCAAGCACGAGTAGTGGGGTCCTTTAAGGTATGGGACGAAATGGAGGCACGCACGAAATTCCCAGGCATATACTTCTACAGCCATCAAGTCACACACACCTGCAGTTGGGAGAAGCCACTGCCTTGGATTAAATATGACCACGATGCTTTCGAGAACCGGCTGCAGCTGACGCGCTGGGGATACACGGAGCGTATGCAGCAAGCTGCTCAAACTTTGCAGTCCATTTGGCGCGGTCGTGTGGCACGGATTTCATTTCGTCTCATTCTGCGTTCTGTACGGCTCATGGAGACCTGTGAAGGCGAGTATCTCGAAGACCCAACAAATCTTGTCAAAATGGGCAATTACGTGCTGTATCTGCACACCATCGTCCATGACTACGACCGCGCGCGGCCAATTTATGGGAGACTCATGCGCGTCATGGCACAGCGCGGACCCGACATACCGTTCGTGCTTCTCTCGTACGGCATTTTCTTGTACATCACGCAGGAGGAAGACACAACGCTTGTTGAAGAAATGATTCTGCGTGGAAAGCTGGCAGATCCGACACTCGTCAAGTACAAGGTCGCATTCCTTGGCTTTTTCAGGCAGGCTATACTGCAAAACCCTGAAGACGCCGAAGCTCACATCAATTACGCGGCCTGCGTGCAGTGGCTATACGAGCAGTACGATGAAGCCACGTCGCATTATCTGCTAGCACTGGCTGCCGCACCACAACGCAAGGGCACCATGGAGATTTTCCAGGATATGCTGGACCGTCGAAGACGCATTGAGCGCGGCAAGCTCACACCTCGAAGCCGGAAGGCTTTGACGAAGATGGAAGACGCCGGAGTCGAAGAGCAGTTCGATGCCTTTGCACGATTCCGACGATGGCAAGTCAAACAAGCTGAAGATGATGACCGTGCACGGCGTATGGCCCTCGAAGCTGAGCAGGACGCTTCCAACAGACTGCAAGCTGCACAAAAATCCAGGCGCGATATCGTCGCCGAAATGCCATGCGCAAAGTCAATCGTCTCCGACTTGAATACAAGTTGGCTGCTGCGAAGGCCGAGGAAACACAGCAGCAGGCTCTTTACGCTCGGGTGAGCGCAGCCTTCGACGACGTGGATTCAAGCTCCAAGAAGAAGAAAAAGAAAAGCGACGCCGCTGTGCCGAGCCTTCCGATCGCCCGCTTGGAAGCCATCTTCACTTCACTGCAAATGGGTTTCACGGACCCACAGCTACGCGCCGTGGGCGCGAAATTCGAAAGGACCACCCCAAGCTGAAGCTCGTGAACATCATGGACATCTGCCGCTTCATCCAGGCGCAGCCGGTGCTACAAGAGAAGTTGACAGCCGCTCAAATGGCTGCCACTGCCTCCAAAGACTCAGCGGCCATTTGAGCGGCGACGGACGATATTCAAATACATATTATTTGGTACGGTTTGTTGGTAAGTATGCATCTAGAGTACTTGTTGTTGTTGTTGTTGTTTGGGGCTAGTTGTGTCAGGTTAGGCACATCGTGTGGTGCGTCTACGACCGGTCGAGAACCCAGCTGGACTTGCAGGCTTCCTCGCACGAGATACGCTTGCACGGGTCCGGGTGGAGCAAAGACGCCAGCAGGAACACGGCGTTCGGCGACAAATTCGGCGGGAAAAACCATGTGGGGAACACTACGGGTCGGCGAGATTGGACGCCTCCCACTGCAGCTCCCTTGAGCATGGCGGGGTCAGTTGAAAACGGACTGTTGCCACCCGACGAAGGAGAGCACGATCCTGACGCCTGGTTCTGGTTCCAGAGCATGTTGGAACCGTTAAGCATGAGGCCCAACATCGGCGGCGTGGCGTGGAAGCTCGGGTGGGTAGGTGGCATCTCCGAGAGCTGCTGCTGCTTGGCCGAGTTCACATTGCTACAGCTTCCCCCAGCCTCGAAAAGGTTGGCATCGAATAGTAGCTTGCCCGTGTGCGGGTCTGTTGGCAGCGATCGCAGCCACTCTCCGAACTTGAGGTACCGCGGGCATGTGGTCAGATCACGTCCGAAGGGGAGAGTTCCCACCAGCAGTCCATACAGAATGACCCCGCTGCTCCACATGTCCGCTTTGCGGCCGTCGTATCCATAACGAGCGTTCTGCAGCACCTCAGGTGCCACGTAGTGCGGCGACCCAACAATTGAGTTCAAACGTCGAAAGCGCGACGGCGCCATGAGGTTCGTGCGTCCGCTGTCATCATTGTTGTCAGTAGTTTCAGTACTGGCGCCACTGCTAACAGCGGCAATAAAGTGCGCCGAGAGGCCGAAATCGGCGATCTTCAGCACGTCCGAGTCGCTGAGCAGCAGGTTCTCGGGCTTGAGGTCTCGGTGCACAATGCCGAGCTGGTGGCAGTAGCGGACCCCCGCCAGTAGCTGGGTGAAGTAGGTCCTCGCGACCGCCTCCTCCACTCCCGCGTCCCCTCGGATCCGGTCAAAGAGCTCTCCGCCATACGCGAGCTCCAGCACCAAAAAGATCGTCGACTTGGACGGCTGCACCAGCTCCAGCACGTCGTAGAGCTGCAGCACGTTCTCATGTCCGCTCCCGATGCGCTCGCCACTCACGCTGTTGCCCGTGAGCTTGTGCATGTGCGCGATCTCCTGTAAATGGTCTTTCTGGCCTGCAGGAAGGCGCGGTACTTGGCAGGCATGTTCGGGATCACGTAGGCCACGTCGTTGGCCACAACCACCTCCTCTCCTGGCTCCACCTCCACTTCTTCTTCCTCCTCCTGCATCGGTCGCGGCGCGGCCGCCGCCGCCGACCGCGCTCCTCGTGGTTCCTGCACGGGTCCTCGCAGCTCAAGCTGGCCGTCATTCTGTCTGCGCTCCTCGGTCTTCTCCGTCTCCGCGTCGTCTCCCGCAGCTCCTCGTCGTTGTGGTCCAGCAGCCAGAGGCTCACGCACATCTCGAGCGTGAGCTCCCGGAGCACGGGCGGGGCGGCGCCGCCCCGTCACGTAGCAGGCCAGCAGCTCCTTCCGGCGGGGAGATGTGCCCAGTACACATTATCCAGCGTCATGCCGCGCACGTGGCCCAGCACGGGCGCGCCTTTCTTGACCACGTCGGCCCGGCGCAGCGCCCCCGGACTCGTGAGTTTGTAGCCCACCGGGTTGAGGATCTTGACGGCCACCGGGCGCTTCTGGCGCTGGTCGAAGGCCTCGTAGACCACGCCGGCGATGCCTCCGCCCAGGTAGTTGCCCATGACGAAGGCGGCCGCGTCGGGCGCGCTGGACAGGCGGATGTGCTGACCGTCGTAGGCGGAGACGCGCTCCGGAGACACGTCGGCCTCGCTCAGCGGCATGTACTTGGTCTTGAGCAGCGCCATGGCTAAGGCCAGTGTGGGGTTTGAGCTTATTTTTGGCCTCTCGCTTGCTCTCTCGGCTGACTGCTCGGAACTAGACGCCGCACTTGGGAGCGACCGAGCGAAAGCGCAAATGGGGAGAAACCCAGAAGGCGCACAAACGCGGTTAGGGCGCTGAGTCACCCCGGAACCGGAGTATAGTGAAATCAAGTGTGCAGCATATAAGCGGTCGGAGCTGGGCTCCGCAAGGCTCCGGAGTGCGGCAGAAGACCAGGCTGGCTTAACCTGGCTGGATGGCTGAGTGAGGAGTGTGTGCATGCAGCCAGCGTGGCTTCAAGTGGCCACACGTATGTGAGGGCGAGCGTGGATGCAGCTACTGCGGGTACTGTGGTTGGACTGCTGCGGTGGCTGGATGTATGGCCGCTGGCATCCGGACGCGCTGACTCCTCGGTGCAGGCTCCGAGGAGGCGACTGGCGGCGTCTCTCGTCGCGGCAGGAGGTTCAAGGTGGCGTTCGAAAAGCCCCGATGGGCAGAAGCTTGTGGCACAGCGTGAAGGCACTGCCTTGAAGGCAGTGCAGGCCCAGCTACAGCTGGCTGGCAGGCTCCATCCAGGCCGAGCAAATCGGCTCCGGCGCCGGAGCATGCAGCTTGAAGCATGTGGTTCGAGATATTCCGACCTGAAAAATGACTGTACCACGGTCTTTGTTTCGGCCAATCACAACGAGCAGAAAGTTCGCCACCTTCTGCGAAATTTCACATCGAGTCAGACGCCGCGCAAAATTTGCATAGATACGCGTCTGCTGGAAGATCTCGCATACTGGAAGCAAGTGTGAAGTCCAGCCCAAGATCCGAGGGTGTATAAAACGGCGGGAATTTGACATTGCGATTTTGGCGCCGTCTTTCGGAGTCATTCATACTTGATAGCTGTAAAGGAGGGTGACTTTCTAAACTGAACCACTATCACTTGATTCCACTATGTCTCAAAATCTGGGTAAGCGTCGCAGATGCGATGCCAATCGCTGTCATCGCCGGACGCCTGCGTGCTAATGGCCAGGAGGCCAGCGTGTTGACCACGTTGGCCTGCACCACGCTGACCAGCGTGCAATGCTCGACGCGGGCAGGCACGCAGCCCCTCACCACTCGTTCTGCTGAAGCTCTTATTCTCTGCTGGCGCGAAACGTCGCGCAGCTCGGAGCGTTACCCGACCTGAGTTTCTCTTTTCCCGTTGTCGCCGACGGCTGCGGTCATGATTGCTATTAGTACCGGGCTGCATCACGCAGTGCACGTGTCGGTGACAAGCGCCCACACGGCAACATTCAGTGCTTGGACAAGTAGTAGGCCGATCGCTGCAACATTTGCTTATCGAGATTCGACTTGAACTGCTTGTCCCCATCTCAACCGAGCCTCAACGGCGTGCATGCCGAAGAAAACAGTTTCAATCGGATAGAATGCGGTCCACGAGCAGTGCACTGCAGCAGTGAGGGGTCTTGAGTCTGAAGTGCTGGGTAGCGATGACGGTAGCTATTGAGTTTGCGAAGCGGGCTGGCGCATCGAAAGCAGCAACTCTAGCCCGTGAATTGGATTGTTTGCCGGCACGGTACGACTGCAATCACTCGTTCGTCGCCATGAAAGTCACGATGCGCACGCGGTCGCGTTTGCCACCCTGCGGCATCTCGAAACGTCGGTGGTTCCGGTAATGGTTCTTGCATCCGGTCACAGCTCCTTGCAAACCCTCCAGACCAATGTAGCCACTGCATTGCTCATTGCATCCACACAGGTATCGTAGTCTTCATCGCCGCTCAAAACGTCTTTTCTCACTTTCTAGGTCATAACCTAGATTCATTTTCACCAATCACAGTCCTCTTCCATCCTCCACATCAACCTGGATTCATCTTCCAGCTTCTACATTCATTTTCGGCATTTTCGACGATGGCTCGCGACGTGCGTCAGGCGCTACGAGAGGCGCTGGGCTGGGACTTCTCCTTCGCCTCCTCGGATCCGTCGGCCGCCCGCTGCCTCGTCAGCCACCCGAAAGACGCGAAGCGCGTGGCCGAGTGGCTGGTGCGCGAGCTGCCGCCGCTGCAGCGCTCCGGGGCACCCGCAAAGGCCGAAAACTCGCTCGTGTGCGAGCCAAACGGCCGCTCGGGGGTCTCGAGGCGCTTCTCGAGCGCGAATTAGGGTTTGGAGCGGCTTTGATCACAAGGGGAGTGGAAACCCTAGCGACGAAGGTTGGTGGGGAGGAGGGGTTTGGTCTCGAACAGGTGCGTGTGCTTTGGTTTTATTGTGATATTGTTTATTGTGATATTGTGGTTGAAGAGCAATAATTGATCGAGAGTGTTTGTTTTTTTATTGTGGAAGTTGTCGACGAAGGAGGTTTTGGAGCGGCTGTATGAGGAGATTCCGCGGTATGACGCTGTGGGATGTGAGCCAAGTGACGTCGCCCGCATCACGCGAGGACTCTTTGACATCCAGGCGACGCCACGCAACGAGCACTTGCCAACGCTGCGAGGCGTGTTGGCGACTGTCGAAAAGGGCGACGCAGCCACGTCATCGGCAACTTCAACTTCAACGTCGACAAGTACCTTGGCGGTGCTCGAGTACGACGCCCAGTCGCTGCAGGACGTGCTCAAGTATAATCGAGTGGTGCTGCAAGGCTGCCACAACGTCGACTTGGATCTGGGGTCGGAGGCTCCATCTGATGAGCAGCAGGACGCTCTCGGGGACCTCAAGAAGCGACTGGTGGTGTTCCAGTTGCGCCGTGTGCTCGAGTTCCTGCACGACCGCGGTCTGGCCTGCAACGGCTTTGCCCCGTGCGACCTGCAGCTCACTGACACGCTGTGGCTGAAGATGGCAGCGCTGCCTCGCGTGTTTGACGCTTGTACTGCTGCGCGCGTGGGCTCAGAGGTTCCTCCGCAGCATGACAACGAGTTGGAGGCGGGAGCAAGCGTGACTGTGCCTCGTGAGGTTGAGTCCTTCTCATCTAGATCGGTTACGGAGCAGTGGTGTGATGGTGACATGGGCAACTACGAGTACCTCATGACACTCAATACAGCTGCTGGACGTCGCATGGAGGACGGCATCTTCCATCCATTCCTGCCGTGGGTTACGGACTTTACGGAGGGGCCACATGGAGGTTGGCGCGATCTAGGCAAAAGCAAGTTCCGTCTGAACAAGGGCGATGCACAGCTAGACCGGACTTTGCGAGCAGCGCTGTTCCTCACCATATCACTGAGAGCCTCTCGGAGATCACGTATTACATTTATTTGGCTCGACGCACACCCATGGCGCTCCTTCGTCGCGTAGTGCGTGGTGATTTCCAGGCACGCGAATATCCGGCTACCCTTGCGCGCATGTTCGAGTGGACGCCAGACGAGTGCATCCCCGAATTTTACACAGATCCTTCTGTCTTCAAATCACTTCATGGTAGTGATATGAATGACCTACATTTTCCGGAGTGGCAAAATTCCGAAGATGGTAGCGACCTACACGCTGCATCTGCGTTCGTGCAGCGCCATCGTGCAATGCTAGAAAGTGACGAAGTGTCCTCACAGCTACATAAATGGATTGACTTGAATTTTGGTGCAGCACTAAGTGGCGAAGCTGCCATTCGTGAGAAGAATGTGCCCCTGGTGGCCCGTGCTTCTGGTAAAAGCCCTGGTTTCGTGCAGCTTTTGAAACTGCTCATCCTAAGCGAGTATGGCGGCGTCACCAGCATGATCATATGAAGCGGCCGCAGAAACATTCTGCGGAGACGGATGTTCGAGCGTTGCTGCGTCCTCAGGGCACAACGAAGGAGGTAAATGCTATGCTATCAAGAGCAATGCAAGTAGTTGCGGACACTCAGAAAGAAGGATTACTGCCTTCACCCTCACATTTTACCGGTGGCATTGGATTGGGCGGAATAGCTGGAGTGGTGAAAGGTGCCAACGACGTGGAAGTGTCGCGCTTTGGTCTACTCCACAGTCAAAGTACTGGGGATGCTACGAATACGGGTGGGATCAGCGGCTCTAATATGCTCAGTGTGTCCTCGGCTTCCCCTAATGAAGCCACACGAAGCCAAGTCATGATGCGAACCCTAAAACAACGCCGACGTGGTGGCAAGCCTCGTGCGCGTTCGCAAGCGCACGTACCTGGATCAGAACCTCTAGCTTCACCTCCAACGTTCCTGTCCGGTGGTGGACGAGATGTGATGTCACCTCCAGCGCCTTCGCCAGGCTCAGGGTCAAGCGGTTTGAGCGCTTCGCGACTTGGAAACCTCTTTCACTCTGACTCGTCTAACCAAAGCAGCAGCAACAGTAACAGTATAGTCGGTAACGCGAAGGCTTCACCGACTGGGTTTCCGATCAGCTCTGACGCGTCGTCAAGTCCACCAAACTCCATGGGACCGTTTACAAATTCCCGCAACAACTCAAACAGCAGAAGCTTCACGGGTAGTAGTGGGTCTCAGGAGCATCTACGTGTACTCACGATTACAACTCCAATGGGGGTCGGCGGCAATAGCAACGGCACCCTAGGAGGGTCAGCTGGAGAGCGTGGGGATGGTGGTGTGACCTCCCACCACACGCGCCACTCGTCACTAGGCGGTGGTAGTCCAAATAACACTGGCTCCCATTTGCTGCGTGATCTGTGGCAGCAGCTGCGTCAGCCTGAAGATGACAATCTGACCGGGAATAATGGGGCTGGAGGCGTTCATGGATATGGACACCATCGAAGTGCTAGCACCGGTCATGATCTGATGTTGACACTAGGTGGCAATCCAGGCGACATGCTCCTGTCAGACCTTGATGGCATCAACGATGCCTTCGCTGCTATAGATCCTACTGCTCCACTTGATGATGTGGATCTGAAGCTGCTTCAGCTTGGGCTCCCTATCGTTCTCCCAGGAGGCGAAAAGGAGGCGAGGGCTGATCCTGAAGCTCGTGCTTCACTGGAGTTTGACACAACCCCCAAAGCAGCAAGAATTTGCTGACGAAATGGTGGACCCGATCTACCGTATTCCTGAAGAATTGTTGAGTCCGACAGCGCAAGAATTGACCCCATTTGAGCGCGCACAAGCTGCTGATATATTTTCTCTGGGTTGTATTGCAGCAGAGCTGTACACTCACACGCCAGTCTTCTCACGACGCTCTCTGGAGGACTACTTAACTGCATACTCTCGGCAGCAAAACCTTGAGAGGACCGATGCTAAAAGCAAAAACGATGGTTGGATTTCGGGTATCCTGGCTGCTCAGTGCAATCCCCCGTCTAGCCAACAACAACTCACATGGAACCACGCTGTAGCGGAGAGACTTGCTGGACTTCCGCTAAACCTGAAGCAAGGCGTTCTGGGCATGCTTCACCCAGACCCGCGTGAACGGCTTCTTCTTGCTTACACTACTGACGGGCTGGAGCCTACTGCAGTCCTACGAGCTTCGGTCCTTCGTACAAAGAGGGACGCTTGTATACCATCGGCTGTACCATTGAATGCTTATCACGTGGCGCCATCAGCGCTATTCCCCAGAGATCTGGCATTCGTGTACAAGTTTCTTACGCGGTTACACTGCACCCCCGAGCGTGATTGGCATGCACGGTTTACTGCCGCAAGGAAACTACTGTCATCCCTAGCAAGTTTATCAGAGCTTCTATTCCGTGTTGCTATGCCCGAGCTTGTCCGATTCTTTCGAGCAAGATCTCACACTGAGACCATTCGAGCGGAGCGTGTGACGGCTGCCGTTGTCTTTTGCTCCCGGAGATGGCGCGTCAGCTCGGGCGTGAGCGGGCTCGGGCTGAGTTACTGCGTGATGTGGTGCGCGTCTACGAGTCCAGCGAGTTGGGGCGCTCTCCGCTTTTAAGATGCTGCCTAGCACCGCCAAGTGTACTGCTTGCTCTTCTGCGTGCATTTGGGGCAGCTGCAGTTCTTGACACTGTGCTTCCTGTGATTTTGGAGTGGCTCGTGCCTCCTGTAGCAGCTGATGGCGATACGGACTTTAGATCATCGCTGACACCTCTTACAGTTCGTTCCCCACCGCTCCTACCCTTCGCATCCGAATCTGCAGCCCTCACAGCCGTGACTTTCGGCGAGTTGTCGTCTCCAGCAATGTTGGGGCCGTCACTGACGGCTAAATACGTACTGCCAGCGCTATTGATGCAGCTCGGGCGCGTAAAGAGTCGCTGGACGCACCTTGCTGAGTCAAAAACACTTCGGCGTACCGATAAGAAGGTCAGCCTGACGCCAGACATCTTCGAAGTCGTCGCGTTGCCAGGAGGCTCGGAATTCCATATCACGTTCTTGTCCAAATCAAAGTTATACGAGTCACATCACGTGGCAGACGCTATTCTACAGGTGTGTCGCGAGCTTGGAGAGTACCCCGTGGCCAACATGCTGCTCCCACGACTATTTGATGTGCTTCCAAAGTTAGTATCTCTGTCTGAGAAGATTGGCTCAGTGCGCATTGAAGGTGTTCCGGTACGTACTATCCCCCATTGTATTTACCGTTGGCTTTTGCACTTGCAAATGGTCTGATTTTTAAATTGGGAATGCTGCATTAGGAGGAGCTTGGACGCGAAATTTACGTGCTGTTGCGTATCTTGAGGCATGTCGTGCGCACGCTGAATGACACAGCGTCTCTGCTAGATCTTTTGTCTCGCCGCGCACGCAGCAGTCTAATAGACCTGCTATCACTGGCAGCTCCACCTTTTCTCCACCCTCGTGTGGCTACGGCAGTCATTGCAGCTGCAACTGCGAACACACAAGCAGCTATACCTATGCGCTCAACCTCCAGCGGAACCAGCGCTAGCTCAGCGAAGAAAAAATACTCCACAGTTTGAATTTCATGAAGGACGCGGACCATCGTAACCTACGCGCCTTCACGGTGGTTGGACTCTCACGCACGATCGTGGCCGTGTGCCAAAAGCTAGGTGCGGAGGCCACAGTGGCAGATGCCACGGTCGTGAGTGGCATAAACCGCTTCCTCAAGCGCTGCAGTGATGTATACACCGAATTGGAGGTTTCCAACTTCCAATGGGACCTCGCGAGTGAGTTGGTGAGTGAATTGTGTGTTCCGCTGCGCTCGCTGTTAGGCAAGGAGCTGTTCAATCGCCACTTCCCTATTGTTGCCGGCAGCTCAGTTCTTCAATTATTGCTGCTTCCATTAAGCAGTACTGCTGGTGCCGATACCAGTGGGATTGGCGCATTTAACAGTCAAGCAGCAAGCAATGACCAGCGAAATCTTAGTGCACTAGACGACCGCTTAGTGCAGTCGCAAATCCAGCTACGCTCCCGTTCTGCAGAAGATGAAGCTGCCGAAGAATATGATGATGACGCAGATGATGAAGACGAAGATGCAGATAACGCTTCTGTGACATCAACACCAGAGCCTGAGGACCCGAAGACGTACCCGCCAGAATTGCTACGCTTCGCATATCACGCCGTTCGACTGCACTCGGTTCGTGCGACGAGTTTCCTTCGCGTACCGTCTACACTTCTCATTGGCGCCGGAAGAAAAGCTGCGCAATGGGAGACTGCTCTCAGCAAGGAAATGCTGCTTTTGCAAGAAGCTCGACGGCAGCGCAAGGTTGTTAGCGCTACACTGGCCCCAGAGCGCGCTAATGCAGACGCAATCTGGCTCCGACCTCGTGTTCGTCAATCATTCCAGGCTCGTCGCGATGATGGTACCCCTCCAGCTCCAACCGGCGGATTTGAAGGTGGTGGTGGTGGGCTGTTAGAGGCTCATGGGCTCTCAGCGCCGAGATCCGGCAGTCGATTAAGGCTCACTCAAGCGCCGTTCGCTGCGTGGATGTGGATCCTGATGAAGAATTGCTCTTGACAGGAAGCCGGCACGGATCGTGTCGGGTGTGGCGATTGGCGGGCCATCCAGTCCAGGCTCGGGCAGCAGCACCAGCTGGCTTCGCTGATAGCCGGCCGATACTTGCGGTGGCTCGCACAGGCCGAGGAGGCGCTCGAGGCAGTAGAAGTGGTGCTGGTGAAGCGGACGGGATGGCAGCAGCTGCCTCGGCCTCAGGAGTAATGCTCTGGGATCTTCGGACAAGCCAAGTGCGGATGCGAATGCCGTTTTCTGCGAGTAGCGAACCTGTTGTTTCAATGACTACTGCTCTCTCCGCTGTAGACATGGCCGTAGCAACTTCTCGGCGAGTTGTGTGTGTCGATACCCGTGCAGGCCCGCGCGTTGTAGCTGAGTGGCACGCCGATGCTGCTGGGATCGGGTCAAGCTCGGCTGCATTGGGGTTGAGCCTGTCTGCGGTGGCTTCGTTTGTGGATGGCACATCGTATGTCGCGGTGGGAACTGCAAGCGGTCGTGTGGTGCTGTTGGATTCGCTAACGGCCGCCAAGCTGCGCGGTGGCAAGCGCTGGAAGCGGGTGCGCGCGTGATACACCTTGCTCAAATCTCGGAGTCGCAACTGCTGGTGGTTGGTGCTGACAAGGAGGCGCGAGTGTGGCGCGTGATGTTGCGGAGCCACGGACACCCGCAGCTTCGAATGATAATCACGGGTGTGCCTGACGGAATCTGCGCGGCCCAGATCTCGGTCCACCCCACTACAGACGCGGGTGTCCTCTACGTCGCTAGCGGCTCTCGAGTCTACGCGGTGCAGCTGCCGCCCGAGCCACGAGCAGTCGTGTCCGTCCAGTCCTCAGTCACGTCGAAAATGGAGATGTGGCAGCTAATGGAGCCGGGCGGCGCCAGTAAGAGCAACAAGAGTCGTGCTGTCGTCCATGGAGTTGCAGTGCTGCCCCTTCGTCAGCTGCTTCTGGTCGGCACCGAGGATGGCTGCTTGAAGTGTGTCGTGTAGACAAATGCACCGACTCGTTGATTAAAGATCTACGTACGCAAGTGTAAAAGAAGGAGTTGCGTTAAGTTAACTGCACGACTAGCTAAATCCCGCTGTAATGAAATAGAGCTACAGCAAAGTAGTCATATGAAAAGCAAAATGGTGTTGTTATTTCGCTTTCTTACGTAAAAATACAGCGCTCAACTTCGCCGTCTTCGGTCTTTCTCCAGTCGAATTGGCGCGCTGAAACTCGACCTCCGTCTACGAAGGCACTAAAGTCGAGCATTTATTTGTTCAGCCCCTTGGACTCGTTGATGACGTTCTTGTGCATCGTGGCGATTTTGCGGCGGTGCGACTGCCACTCGGCGCCGACGTCCTCCTTGTAGCGGAAAATATCCTGGCGGTTCTGCTTGTTCCACTGCACGTCCGGGTGACCGGACAGGTAGCGCACGCACTGCGCCGTGCAGATGCCCGCGGCCGCGACGCACGTGACGAGCACGGGCCACGTGCCCTTGTCTCCGAGCCATCTCTTGGCGGCGCTCTGGGCAACACGGTTGGCCATCTTGAAAATAAAGTCTTGAGAAGAGAAGGAGGCTTGGAGGGGACTTGGACGCAAAAAGCAGAATGAACTGAATTTTCGGACTCCAGAGACGGCAACGCGAACAAGGCATTGCGTCCCCGCCGCTGACGTCAGCCTCTAGGCCAATCAACGCCCTAGATTGGCCAGCATAGCGACCACGGGTTGCGTTGATTGGTCTAGAGCGACCTCCCTTTCGACGGCTCTGGTCCTCAGGTTTCGGCGGGCTTCCCAGCTGGCCTGTTTGTGCATTGGGTGGTTGTTGCAACGCAAGGTTTGCCACGCACGTGAGGCCCAGAACGCGCCGAGCTTTTAAAATAGCAATTTCCGCTGAAGCCCGCAGACTGCTTTGGTGACCTCACCGCGTGGATCAGAGACGTTAGAGATCGACGCGCAAGTGGGACGCGAGTTGATGTAACGACAAAGCAGATCGGACGTGGTTTAACGTTCAGGGCGAAGATACGGTTTATACTTGGGTTTTGTAAGTCACGCAGGAAGGTGCCGCATAGACACGAATGCGCAGGTAAGACAATTGGGTCCGGCGCAATATAAAAACCAAGTCGTTCTGCCGCTTGGACACGGCGCAATGCGTATCTTTGCCTTTTAACAATTTTTAGCTCACGCGGATGCAGACGAACGTCTTGCCGATGGGACTGTGTGTATGTATGTCTGTGCACGATCGCGTGTTGCATTAAAATAACTTTTGTTTGTGGCCAGCTAGATGACTATCCGGTTCCGAGTGCTAAGCTTTACTTGGCGACATTTTCCTCGACGACAGGCGTCTTCTTGGGCTCCGGAGGGTCGTCTTCGTAGAAGCTGTGGTCCATGAAGAGCAGGGGCACCATTCCTAGCAGGCAGCCGATCGTGATACCCCCGGCGGACGCGATGAAATTGGCCCACAGAGTGACGCTCATATTGGCTTGAGCTTTCGAGAGCATGGGGTCAGGAATGCCCATTCGGCGAGCCATGGACTCGATGACGCCGCCGAGACTGAGCCCGACCACGTCGGCGACGGTGTTGCCCAACGCAGCAGCGCAGAGCATGGACATGGCGTACGACGAGTGAAAGTGCGTCTCGATGGCGTCGCCCGCCACGAGCAGAATGAGGTTGTCCACGAGACCGAAGCCTACGAAGGGGATGGCCGAGCCGATCATCACGAGCTTGAGCTGGCGACTCGTAGGGGGCAGCAGTGCGCGAGAGCATAAAGACGCGGCCGGATTATTGCTAGCAACAGGGCGTAGACGGAAGCGGGACGTGAGCAGCCCACGAAGTTGGTCGTGGCTCAGAAGTCCGTCGTGGTCCGTGTCGGCGGTGCGTAGCACGCGCTCGAGTTCGCCCTTGTAGTTGTTGGCCACACGCGTCATGACGGTGTACTTCTGCGCTTTTGGCAGCGACAGGAAGCTCTCCACCAAAGCGTCCACGTTGTTCTTGGGCTTTGGCTTACTACGCGGCTGGCTTTTAGGCTTGGCAGGGTGGTGGTGACCTTGCGCAACACTGGATGCTCCCCAGAGCATCGTGGTGGCAGAGCGGGGACCAGAGGCCTTGCTGCTGTGGATAGCTGAGAGCGCTGTATTAGTTGGCTTCCGATTCTTGGCAATCACGCGCGTTCGATTCCATATGCGTCTCATGGTGTGTTCGTAGCATGCAGCAGAGCCTGGTGTGAGTAGTAAAGCAGTACAAGCCTCTCTGATGCAGGTGGGGCGAGGTCAGAAGTGGAGGCCCAGGCTCCTAAGAAGTGAGCACTTTCACCGTCCTCCGTCCATTCCGACCGAGTCAGGCACGTCGTTGTAGGCAAGCGCAAATTTAGCAGTGCGTGCTAGACACGCGAGGACGGCAGGAATAGCCTGACACTCACTCATGTGCAACACGAAGCTCAAGCTCGTGTTACACGATGACGTTGATCACTCGACTGTATCACGTCTTCGCTCTCATCGATTATACAACACACTGCAACTTGCCCAAGTTGAAGTAAAGGTTACACGTCTCCACACCTTGTAGTAACCGCTGGTTACACGCCTATAACAACTTCCACGTCATGCGGTACAGCGCATTAGCCGGCTCACTAGCCGCTCTTGCCGGGCTTCTCGGCAAGGTAGGCAAGGCGACCGCCATCTCCCGCGTCTCCTCTTCAATGTACTGACTCTTCTCTGCAGCTCGGCGCTGACGGCGACTCGAGCGCACTCCACTTCCTCGAGACGCAGTGCCAGGCGTCGGGGCTGAGTGAGACTGCTGTGTCCTGCTCCTTGGTCTCTTCTGTGGCTCGTTCGCTGTGTCTGGTGCTCATGCTCGGCGTTAACGCCATGATGCTCAGCTGCTTTGTCAAAGGGCTGCACGAGACGGACTCGCTCACGGCCACAGTCACGAGCGCGGCGGTCAACTTCATGTTGTCGGCGGCGGAGGGTCTTCTTCTTCCAGGAGCTCCTTCCTGGGCGCTGGTTCCTCGGAGCTTCAGTCATCTTGGTGGGGATGGCGTTCCTGCTGCACGGCGATGCGCAGACGGGAGACGCACAGGCTGCGCACAAGAAGAAGGAGGATTAGCGTGAAGGCAGGCGGTTCGTCATAAAGCTACATTGTGCATACGCTCAGGGGCTCACAATCGTTCGTTGCCTGCGCTCGCCTCTCTATCTAGCACGTGAAGTTGTCTCCTCCTACTCGTCATCGTTGTCGCTGGTGATGCCATTGCTGCCGCAGACGTTGATTGCGGCCGGCCAATGGTTTAATTCTGCTAGCTCTAGCCACGGATGGGACGGATATCCGGCATCGCTGAACCAGTCGTTGAACTCGCTCAGCGATACCTTCTTCTGTAAGTCGAGCTCTACCTTGCTGCCTGCGTCTTCAATCGACGAACCGGCGCTTTGGAAGGACTGCAGCACGGCATCAGCTCCTAACTCTGCGGAGTACCGCGCCACCTCGGCGCTCAACGAACTGCTCATGCCATAGAACGCCATCAGGAAGCACATCAGACTTGACCTGAGTATATCCAACTTCACCACGGGGCTAGCGGCTTCAGTTTCACCCTCGCCCTCGTCCTTGAAGCCGCCATCGCCGCCTTCATCTGATAGGAGTGCCGCGCAGCACTTCAATTTCTCCAACATTGTGCCTTCGCAAACAACCAGCATTCCACAGACTGCGGCACTCACGTCGATCGAGTCCTCTGACTCATCGTCCTCGTCGCCATCAGTGTGGACATCTTCCTGATCGTTATCGGAAGTTGGTTCATGCGCAAATACCCCGAGCAGGGAATGTATCATTCCACTGCCTTTGTCGCTCAAGAACCCAGTCTGGTCTCTAGCTCCACTCGACACGGCAATAAGAGGTAAGCTTCCGCACACTTGCTGCAATGCGCGCACAAAGTACCCCGCCGCGTCAGCGCGACACCGTTGCTCGATGCAGTAGGAAAATTCAGCGCTTCCAAAACAGCACCCTGCAGCTCCCAAGATGTTACTGTGTGTAATTGTGTTTGCCGCAAGAAAAGTTTAAGTGTCGAAATGTCTTCGTTGAAGAACTCCAACTCCGCTGCGTCCTTTGCTACGGCAAACACCATGATCGGGCCATCGGAAGACAGGCTAATGGCGCCTGCCGACTCACGTGCGATAGGTCTCTGGCCTAGTCCATCTGCACCTGGGAGGCCAGGAACGAAGGGCGTTGATACAATATCACTCTGTCGCACCTGACGCCGGCGTGTAACAGGTTTCACAGAAGTGTGGATTGGCTGAACAGGCTCCATTGGCAGTGGGGCTGCTGTAGACATAGGGCCACGACTTTGTGAACCCATGACAGGGGCTGTGCGCTTGCTACGGTAAACGGAAGCTGGGCCTGACATGGCCATTGACTGCTCTTGGAAGTCTTGTTGCTGCTGCCACTTGTTCACGTCAAGCAACTCCACCCATGAAATGAGTTGGTAGCCGCCTGTGTTGTACCACTCGCCAAACTGCTCGAAAGTGACGCGAGTCCGTGAACGTGCGCTACCATATCCAGATAGTCCAGCAGTTGCCGGCGTATTAGTACCGCCGTTAGCTGTGACATCTGTCATTAGATCGCCCATAGCTTCTTCAATGAAGTCGTCTGCCTCCACATAGATTTTCTCTAGGCCAAGGCGGTAGGTCCCATCGCTGAGTGCCATGAGTGCCAGCAAGAACGACCGCAGGTAGATAAACAAGACTGAGTGTGGAAGCGCATTTATCTCGGCTACCGAGGGCGGGGCCTGCCGACTCATGCCACCCCTCATCCCTTGCGCGGTTGATCCTAGTCCACGCGTGCTAGGGAATCTGAAGCCACCCGCGCCACTCATTGAAAACTGCGTGCTTTGGACATCCAAACCGAGTCCAAATCCGCCGGTCGCTGTGGCCCCAAACCCACCCGTAAGACCAACAGCCGTGCTTGGCGGTGCAGGCGCGTAACTCGTGAGAGTCTTGTGCCGCTGTTGCCGCATCTTGGTAATGAAGTCGAAGGCTAGGGAGAGTTTCTGGCTTTTGGAACCTTTGCCCAGGATGCTGAGGCCACAAGCGAGCTCGAGGGCATTGACACGGCCGCAGCGCTTGCGGTCGAACACGTTAAATAGGCGCGAAAGTAACTTGGACGAGGTCTGCTGAGCCTTCTCTGACATTCCCTGTTTCGATACCAAACTACGAATACACTCGTAAAAGTTGGCACGTGTGAGAACGAGATATGCTCCCTCGTCTTCTTCGACAGCTGCGTAGGAGTACATTTGACCACGACGACTCTCTGTCACAGCCTTGGACATCTTAAGCGCTTCTTCTGCTGAAGGGGTAGCGTATGCCAACAGGGCGTCGTACACTTTACTAACACTCAAATCTCCGAGTTTCGTCGAGCGCAGCATGAACAAATAGGTCGAGATATCACTCTCCGTGAAGTGCAAGATGCTTCCTTCTTCAAGCATGTCAAAGGCGTAAATCAGTGGTTTCTCGCGCTTGCTAGCCTCGAAAGCCTCCTTAGCAGGCCACTTTGACAGGTCCAACAGCTCTAGCCATGGGCAGTCCATGTAGCCTCCTGCCGCATACCACGCAGCAAATTCCGCAAGGCTAATCGAATCGGTGTGTTTACAGTTGGCCTCGCAGAAAAGCTTGGATACTACGGCACCTGCTGCGCGTTCTGCAATAGAGTTTGTACTCCAGGAGCTTACGGACTCGGTGTCGTTTGAGTTGCCTCTCGTGGCATTGTAACTTGAAAAGGCAAACAATACTACGAGGATAGACTTCAGCATCTCGAAGAGACGGCGTCGAGAAACATGACCGTCTCCATGTGAAGCAAACAGCTTGAACAAAACACTCAGCTTTGCGCTCTTGGTTGTTCCACAGAACACACTCATGCCAGCGGTCAACTGCAGCGTCTCCACGGATATTGTGTTCATGCCCACACCGTTAGCGAACTGATCCTCTCCATCTTCACTGCTGTCCTCATTAACTTCATCATCTTGCAAAACGCTTTCGCTCTCGAAAAGGGTGAAGATCCGCAGCAAATGAAATGATAAAAACTCCTGGTCTTCGTTAGACAATTCATCCCGCGGTACAAGATCGCGCATTGCGCGCAAATAGCCCGGCTTAGTTAGTGAGCGATGATGCGCATGCTTTTTAACAGGTGCACGAGCTCACCACTTGTCATGCGACTAAAGTTCATCCGCTCTGAAATCGTGTACACAATGGCAACGTCTTTCAAGCGTATACGCAGTGTCGTATTGTCATAGCTTGTCAGCTTGAACTGTAATGCCACAGAGGACAGGTCTTTTGTTGCAGTCGTCGATGACGAGGGAGAAGTAATAAGATTCGCGATACCACTGACAGCATCCATCCCGGCTTCCACAGCTGTACGGTTCGCAGTTTGGAAGGCCGTGGTGTTTAGCATTGTCATATCGGACTCAGGGAAGTTAGCCTCTAAAGAATCATGGATGCGGAGATTACTCTCGTTGGAAGACACCGTGTCGTTGGATGAGCCAGAGCCAGAGCCAGTATCTTCAGATCCCATTTGCGTCGCGTTTTCCAGTGCATGTTGTTGGCGACTGATGTAGCGAAGTATCGCCTCGGATACTGAGCGGCTCACCTCGGGCCACTTTTTGGTGTCCAGTAGCTCAATCCACGCGATTATAGTGTAACCGTGTTGTGAGTACCAAACCGCAAACTCCTCGAAGGACACCACACCGCCTCGGATGAACGCACTGCCTGCGCCAGCTCCTGCAGCGCTCGACGCTGCCCCGGCAAGATGAAGACTGTTGTCGTCAGGAAGTGATCCGCGGTGCTCGTAGCGTTGACGTCGATGATGCCCTGAGTTTTTGAAGGAACTTGATGAGTCGGTATAACCTGACTCATCCATACTGCGACGTTCACCTTTTTCTTGCGCGGATGAAGCACTCTGCCTGGTACTGAAGGTTTTGTCAGTGTCCTTAAAAATACAGTCCGCGATCTCAATTGCAGTCGTATCCGCGACACTTGCAATAGCTTCAGCTGATAGCTCTGAGCCATTGCCTAGCGCAAGCAGCATCGTCAAGAAAGAACGCAGATACTTCCACATCTCTCGGCGAGTAAGACAACCATCTCCATCGGCATCGAACAGTCGATAAGCGAATGCAAGCTTTTCGCTTTTGGAGCCCGCACAGAAAATAGTAAACGCAGATACAAACTCGACCAGATCAATCTTTCCAGTGCCGCCGCGGTTAAAGGCGAAGAAAAGTCGACTAAGCGTGTCCGCAACCATTTTAGGGTCCTTTCCGCACCCAACACTACGAGGTGGGACTCGGATATTGTTATTTGCCCCAAACGCAGCGGCCACTCCAGGAGCAACACTTTGGGGTAGAAGTTTTCCAACACATTTGTCAAATGTGCTCTTCTCTATACACGAGGAAGACGGATCTTCCATAAACGGCTCAAACACGTCATACACGCGGTACAATTGCACGTGGTTTAACTTGACAACGCGCTGCAGCTCGAAATACTGGATCAAGTCGCCATTGTCGAAGCTTAGGGTTGTCAATGGTAGCTCAGTGATAGCATCATCGTCGACGTCGAACGGCAAGTCAAATTCCAGCACAATCTCGTTCTTCAAACATATTGCGGGTAGCGACGCAGGTACACTGCTGTTGTAAGACTGCGCGGCTGTAGAAGACGATGCAATAGATGCGGACGATAGAGTGGCATGTTGCTTCACATGATCTCCCGATATCGATTCTTCGTCTTCGTCCTCCTCATCAATAACGTCAGCAAATGTAAAATACGGCTTCTTGACACCCGTTGGTCCATCTGGTGGATCAGATTCGTCCACGTCGACCTGAATATTGTTGGCCGTGTAATAGTTGTTGCTTGCTACAACTGGGTCCACCGCCCGAGTGTCAAGATTCTCTAAGCTGAATGCAGGCGATACAAACACCCATTTACGTAAGTCCAGCAATTCTAACCAACTCATGCCCTTGAAGCCGCCACCATTATACCACAGACCAAAATCTTCAAACGTATAGAGTCCCAGGCGCATGTCTGAATTGGCTCGCGCGCGATCTCCATCAATTTCTTCAAGATATTCTTCATCGTCTCCATCTTCAGCAGCATCTTCTTCATCGCCTTCACCGTCGTTGTCTTCTTCTTCGTCGTCGTCCGCCTCCTCTTCATCATCACTCGGGAGACCTTCCATTATAACTTCTAAAATTTCTTCCTCTCCCTTGTCCACTAGCTCAGCCAATGAGCCATATCGCTGCAACACGGCATCGCTTGGGGTGACAAGTGCAGCAGCGTGATAAGAACAGACCGTAAGAATCGCCAGAGCTGCTGACGGTTTAGGTAGCCTTTGCTGTCTGCGTCGAAATAGTGAAACGCTGAGGCGAGTTTGTCGCTTTTTGACCCCCAAGCCATGAGGCTAAACCCAGCAGCAATCTCAAACGCGTCCACGTTTGGACAATTTTCCGGTAAGAACGACCGGAAAAGCGCTAACATACTTTCCAGGAACGTGTTGTTCTCCATTAGGTGCGGCATGTCCGTCATGCTGAGCAGCTCCTCGATAGCTTCCAGAAACGTCTCTTCCTCGAGCAGGCCGTCACCTGTGTGCTGCACGAATGTGTCGTACATCGTCTGCGGATTCACGCGCGTGAATGCTGACTGGATCAACAAATCGTATAATTCGACTGCTTGCTGCTCGCCGATAACCAGTACACCACCATCGACGCTCGAAAAACGAAAGCTAAGTTCTGCAGCAGAGTCATCGTCATCGTCTTCATCGTTTTCCATATCACCACTCTCGCTGGCGTCTCCGCCCTCACTTGTCGCGGGCGGATCCTCTGGCAGCCCCCATTTAGTTGGCGAGCCCTCTGATTTTGGTGATGGTGCAGTGAGTCGTTTCGAGCCCGGCCACTTCTTCTGATCAAGCAGTTTGATCCACGGAACTGCTTTGCTCGAGCTACTGTTCGACTCGATCCAGGGCCAGATGTGCTCTTCAAACGACGCGTTATCACCTTTTGACAACGCATTCGCCGCAAACATACGCGCCACGGCCTCATTCACGCACGTCGTTACAATAGAAGCCGTGGACTGCAGCTGGTCCGCAGTCGCGGTTTCCAAGTCAAATACCGCCGACACGGATTGCAGCAGACACCCCAGTGCTGTGTGTACAATAGACAGCGTAATGGGGCTATCTGCATCAACCCCACAGCCGCACAGACTGAACTTGATGGCAGTCTGCACTTTAAGCTTCTCCTCGCCAGGCAGCAACAGTAAACACCCCGTCGCCAGTTGGTACATGTCCGTCCGGTTCGTGGTCTCAAAGGAGCGGAAAATCCGCTCCAGCGTTTCTTCCATAGGCTTGAACGTCTCCCCGGTCCTGAGCTCGGGCAGGGACTGCACAAAGGCCACAAAGTCCTCCCTCTCCATGGGGTAGCACTCGCACCGCCCGAGTGCTCGTCAATCGCGTGCTCCAGCGTCTCGATGCTGCACGTGGCCAGCTTGACGCTACCAGCGCGTTGCGGACGGTCCACACGCGCTTGGACTGCAGCGCCAGAGAGCAGCTGGGCGTCAGGAACGGCAGCTCCACGAGCGTGTCGGCGCTGGCCGCCGCCGGGGACGACGGCAGGGACGGCACGTCCTCCGTGCTCATGTTGCTCTGCAGCGGGATCTCGATGGCCGGCGGAGGCCTCCGCGGGCTCTTGCTCTTGGGCGTGGGCGGGCCCGAGTCGGTCATGAGCTCAATCTTGCGCACTGGCTCGGTCTTTTGCTGGGGTTTAAGGCTTAATTTAAGTCTCTTGGACTGCTGTGGCAGAGAGATCGGGACCAGCGAGGAGAGAGAGGCCTGTAGGCTATAGGGGTTTGGAAGGGGCTATCGCTGCCTGCGTGGCTTCCTCAGGTGGCCTGCGTGCTGCCGTTGCGCTTGTGCTCGGCGCTTCTCCGTCCGCTTCTCGGTTCTATACCGCCCCCGCTTTGGTTGTTTCCTTTTGGGGCGTAACCAACACTTTTTCGTGCGGCCCTTCACCGGATTTTTGGTTTGTCTGGTGTTGAGGGCTCGAAGGCACTTGAAGTTTGTATGGCGTCGAAAGGTCGCCGAGCCATAAACTATCGACGACTTTGATTTTGGAGGCATTCCTTGTGCCAGATATTTGACCACGAAAACTATTCTGTTGCTAGATAAATAGATACGTGAGTCCCAGATGGGGCTGCGAGCTGCCTGCGTGCTGGGTGTCGCGCTTATCTGCGCCAGCTGGCCACTCACGCGGGCGCAGCTGGGCGTGCCGACGGGCAACTTGTGCTCATCGCTGAGCAACTGCAACGGCCACGGCCGCTGCAACGCCAATACAAAGACTTGCGAGTGCTTCCAGGGCTTCGGCGCCTCCACGGACGTCACCAACTACCGCTCGCCCGATTGCTCTCTGCGTACGCAGCAGCTGGGAGCATTACACAGTTGCGGGTGGGTCGGAGCTTCTCACTCGCGCTCTCTGTCTTGTGGCACCTCGTTACAGGGGTGTGTCCGGCAGGGCCGGCGTGGGGCGGGATCCCGTCGAGTGCCACGACCGCGCACGCAGTGACCGAGTGCTCTAGCGCGGGCGTCTGCGACCGATCGACGGGGACCTGCACTTGCTACTACGGGTATGAAGGCTCGGCCTGCCAGAGAAGTGAGACTGCATGGGTTGTAGGTGCGAGCAGGTGCAGCAATTGGACTCGGAACTGATGCTCTGTGTGTGACAGGTTCCTGTCCCAATAGCTGCTCGGGCCATGGTCAGTGCCTCAGCATGAGCGACATGGCGGCGGCAACCAACGCGTTCCCGCTCTCCCCTGCTACGACGTACGGGGTGATGTGACGGCTACGACTTGGGACCAAGACCGCATCTACGGCTGCTTGTGCGACTCAACTTGGCCGGTAGGGCTTGCTGCCGGGCAGTCCCAGCTACCGCAATGGTTCGGCCCTGACTGCTCTCGGAGTGCGTGACAAAATTGCACCAATGTTAAACCTGCAAGGACGCCGCTCTCACTGATCTATCCTAGTGCACTGCCCGTCAGGCGACGACCCGATGACCACCGTCGACGAAAAGGACTGCTCCGGCGTGGCTGCAGCAGGCGGCGGGGGACCGGCGCCACGGGTAACCTTTGCCATGTGGATTGCTCCAATCGCGGCATCTGCGACTACTCCAGCGGCGAGTGCACGTGCTTTCCCGGGTTTTACGGGTCCAATTGCGCCAGTCTGTCGCCGATCACCTAAGACAAGCTGGCGTGTGCAGCAAGTGGCCGTGGTCCGAGATAAATGCTATAAACGGATATGAAAAATTGTAAGTGCATTCAAATACGAGTTTAGTTTTCGTCCCCACGTCCTGAAATGAATGGCACAATCTCACCGCCAGTCATTTTTCCTGCGCAATTCAGCTACTTGAGCTCATTGCCAAATTGACGACCGCGAAGCATGAACGACAGGGAGCTAGAGGTGTTTTTGTTGAGACACTGTAGCAGCAACGATCCATTTTGGTGTATCTGCGTGTTCGACCGGCTTGCAAGCTCTTATAATGGCCAGGTCGCGTTCAGTGTGACCTGGTCTGAGCGAGCGAGCCTATAGCGAGAACGGGAGTCGAGGGATCCCTTCGGATGTCACGTGAAGAAGGGGTTTTCACGATTCTCTCCATACCCACCACAATTTCTGTACACTTGCATTTTCAGTAGCAGTCGATCTATAGACGTGCGCTATGTCTTCTGGTTGATGAACGTAGTCTGTCAGTGCAGACCGGCGATCGGAGCGTGTACGCAGGTTCGTGCGCATGCCCGTGAGTTCTCCAAAGAGTTGGTGCCCACACTACAACACGTTAAAGTGTGCCCTTGGCCCCACAAATGGTCATACAGTAGTTGCCGATTGAGCTAGCTTCGGAACTAGCACCGCAGCTCCGAGCTCAGCTTCACTGCTGCCAGCAAGTTTTGGTTGCGAGCTTTGCCGTTCTCTCCCTCGTGAAGATAGCTTAGCATGATCAATGCAAAGTGCACGACATAGTGACGGTGCAGCATAACTCAGGCGTTGCATTAGTCTGCAAGAGCTATACGCATAATCACTTTTATCGATCGTGTTTGCTCATTTACATCTCACCACCCGAGTCGTACCGGAGCTTTACCAGACATCTCCGTCGATGGTGGGAGTGAACGCTCGAGGAACTCAATAGCGAGCGCCTCCAGCGAGCAGGGGTGATTGATTGTCCTTCAACTCTGTGATGCTGATGCGTTTACCGAAACATAGGTCGCTTAAGCGCGGCCGGCTTGGCGTGCAGCAGCATATTTCTCGAAGGATGAGGTCTGCGAAGATTGCCTGCAAAATCCAAGCTCGTCCATGAGCAATTCATCCTAAAGTAGGCAAAACTCCGCGAGCGAACGTACCAGAACGACGCGGCGCACATCGCGGCACCCGCAGCGACACTCGCCGCGGCCCCCACACGCATGTTCTGCTTCACCACACCAGGCACGACGCCCACGAACAGGCCGCCGATGCCAGCGTTGATCGGGTCCTCCTTCTGACGAACCGTCGCCGACAAGTACTCGCCTGTCGAGAAGGGGCACCCACCGTGGCGAACACCAGCTACACGACCACAACAAACAGCACCAGGCCACAGCAAACAATAATGCCCCACATCTCCAGTGAGCAACCAGTTGCCCCCACCGCTTGTAATTAGCATCAAAATCTTCGCTACAGCGGAGTGGCACGCACCGACCGCGTGCCCAGGTGCTTGAGCTGGTTCGAGAGCTTGGGTAGCTTGGCGCCTGCACACAGCACCACCAGTATATAAATAATTAGGGACGCAGCATACAAAACGGGCCCCCGAGCCGTAGGCAGCGCACCGAGCTTGGGAATGGCCCAGACGGACTCGATGGAGCCGATGGCGGTGCCGAAGAAGGCGCCCGTGGCCTGCAATAGATTGTGAGCAACATGGACGAGTTGAGAGAGAGGTTGACGCTGGGGAGAGAGCGCAGTGGGCGGAGACTGTACGCACCGTCGTGTACATGATCTTCTCGCTTCCGGCGGGTCCGTCCATCGTCGTTCCTGGCTTGCGAAAAGGAGGCTGAGCGAGCGGCTATGAAGGCGCTGCCGAAAAAGCACCACCAAAACAGCCGATGAGTTGAGTTACTTGGTTTCAGTATACCCAAGAACCGGTTTTTACAAAATTGGTGAGTTGTAGACGTGGGAGAATCCTGCATATAGATAAAGGACATGGTTTGTTGTGATTGGTCATCTTTGTGCTTGGGGCAATACGATAGTGTGTGAAGCTCTGCTGATGCATCGTGATTGCTAGTTGAAAACTACTCCAACACCCGTGAGAAGGCCACTGGCCGGCTCCAATTTCTGTTTTATCTCCCTATTCGGGAGGACATCAAAACTGTGTGCGCTCAATCATTAGACTGTGCTGTGTCCCCGGCCAAAATTCCGTTTCAGCAGAAAACTATTCGATGACTGACTGCCAGATCTTTCCACAGCGGGTACCCGCCAACCACTCATTCTGGTAGGAAATCGTGCCGATTAGCTGCCGCATTTTGGGACGTTTCATCAAGCGTTCAGACATGGAGTACACATTTTATTTAATGTGGTTCATTTGGTTAGTATAGAGAGATGATTCCGAAGGACTTGGTGGTTTTGAGGAGAAAAGAAAAGTGAATTACGTTTGTTAGTTTGTCCTCTTGACTTGCGCAACATGAGCTACACGTGGCATGTTGCACCTACCATATAGCACATTCTTTATTTGGGTATGTCACTAATTCAGGTTTTTCCATATCAATGACAGTGTGACGTCACTGTGTGACGTCACGACCTTTCCCAAAGGTGCTAAATGGCTCTATTCTTGACAGCCTCTCTGAGCCATTATGGCACTATTTTTACCAGAGTAGAAGGATGGCATGATACCATGCGGGATTGTGGAGACCGTTTCGGTGGCACATCGCATCACACGCGACGTGATGTGTCCCGTCGCATGCTGGTGCTGCTGACATTTGTCACTTAATCCCATGAAACGGATGGGCGCAGAGGCAACATCCTTTGCCGATGATGCATCTATTAGCTTAGCCATTCTCAAAGTTTCCAAGAACAAAAGGTGCGTCTCAAGCTTCTCGTTTTCGTGCTAGTGCTCCGTGGTGTTTCTCTGGGTGTGAGCAAGTGTTTTATCCAAGTAAGGTCACTTTGTGGCATCGAACGGATTCGCACTGTTCTTGATCCTGGGGATTGCTATGGAGTTTATGCACTTGATGCTGTCTGCTTTGTGATTTTCTTTGCTAACATGTGTCGATTTGTTTTGTGTGAAGATGCCAGTCACTACACGTCGCCACGTTATGTGCCAGACGCAAGAGCGTTTGGCCGAGTTATACTCCTACTACGGCCTATATTCGGTCAATAATGCGTTGCAAGCGCGTGATTTTCTCACGCCGCAGTCCATGAGAAAGGTGCTAAAGCGGCTGGCCAAGGTTGAGCCTAGCGTTGACCACGGCCATGAGGGCGCTTCGGAGCGTATACAACTCAGGCTTTGCACCTCGCGCTGCAGCGGCGGGGCAAGCAGCTCCGCTTTATGAACCGCCGAATTCGCGGGTTCCGGTGCAAGGACGTGCGCGTGCGGTCGGAGCTGATAGCTACCTGTGACCAAGCATCGATGCTAATCATTGGTTGGCGTTCAGGTCAAGTTGAAGGCCAGTGGCACTGCATTGCGCGTGCTAAGGTGGATAACAGGTTTGTTTTTATTGACCCTGATAACTACCTGGTACTTCCAAACAGGAAGGAGCTGTTAGGAGGCTACTTCGAGCAGATTGATGGCGTGTACGCTATTGAGGACATTGTCTCTCGTCGAAAACAGAATTCCTAGTGTAGTTAGGGTTAATTCCGTAAATTCTAATAAATTTCAGAACATTTCCATGCATTCTCTTGTCTCCTGGCCTTAGGTATCGAATATAATTTTAAGCAGGTTTGTTGTGAATTGTATATGCTGGTTTCAGTATACTATTGTATTACTTAGATAGAATATTTATTTGTTTTAAAAAACATTGATTTGTTTTGTTTATTTAAGATTGTTTTGCTTTCAATTTTTAGTATTGAGGTGCTTTGGTACACAGTGCTTCACGTTGTTGTGTAAATGTAGGTTTTGCTAGTGACTTGGTGAAGATATCAGCTACCATATCTTTGGTATTGCAGTATTGGATTGAGAATTCACGTCTCTCAACCTTTTCTTGAACGAAGTGGTATCTTATGTCAATGTGTTTGGATCGTCCATGAAGTTCTGGGTTATAGGATAGTTTAATGCAGCTTTGGTTGTCTTCGTAGATCGTAATTTCATGTGGGCTGTTGTACTTTAATTCTTTCAAAAGTAAATTGAGAAAGATCATCTCTTGCATGCAATGACACAGTGCAATGTACTCTGCTTCTGTAGTCGATAGTACCACTGTGTGATGCTTCCAGGACTACCAGGAAATTGGGCTGCCACACATTAGTGTAATAAATCCTCCGATAGATCGTCGTGTGTCAACGCAATTTGCGTAGTCAGCGTCTGTAAAAGCTGTGAGGTATCGTTGCGATTTAAACTGATGTAGGTGCTTGGATCCACCAAGTGTGATTCCAAAATTGCGAGTGCCATTAAGATACTTTAGGCCTCTCTTAACCGCATTCCAGTGAGCTTTGCCTGGATTTGTGAGGAATTGGCTGACTTCACGTAGGAAGTATGCAAGATCCGGACGAGTACCCATCATCAAGTACATGAAGCTGCCTACGGCCTCTCTGTATGGAATCGCCTTCATCTCAGCTTGTTCTGCGTGAGTTTGTGGACACAAGTCGAGTGTGAGTTTGACACTGTGATCCGTAGGTGTTGTTACCGGATGGGCATTGAGATGAGAGAAGCGGTCCAGTACTTTGGTAGCGTAGTGCTCTTGATGAATAAAGATTGACCGATTGTTCCGGTTGCGTACAAGGGACCAACCGAGGATGTACTGAGCCTCACCCATGTCAGACATCTTGAACCGCTGTTTAAGTGCAGTTTTGATGCGGGTGACTGTGGCAACAGTAGGGGCAATAATGAGAAGATCATCAACGTAGACGAGGATGTAGCAGGTGCATCCGTCAATTGTACCCACGAACACACATTGATCTTTGATCAATTTGTGGAAACCCATGCTGATTAGAAACGCGCATAGCGTAAGATACCAAATTCGAGGTGCCTGTTTAAGTCCATAAAGACTCTTAAGTAGCTTGCATACCAGGTGTTCCTTTCCTCGGACAACAAAACCTTCAGGTTGTTCCATGTAGATTTCTTCATCAAGGTATCCATTGAGAAATGCAGTTTTAACATCCATTTGATGGATCTCCATATCTAATAGTGCTGCGATAGTAAGGAGTAGGCGAAGGACTTCCATTCTAATGACGGGAGAAAAGATCTCATCATAGTCGATTCCGTATTTTTGAAGGAACCCTTTGATGACAAGTCTTGCCTTAAACCGATCAATGGTACCATTGGATTTGTACTTGACTACCCATACCCAGCGGCTTCGGAGAGCACGGCGTCCTTTTGGGAGGGTGGTAAGTGCCCAGGTTTTGTTGGTAAGAGACTGGTACTCTGAACGTGCAGCTTGCTTCCACTGGAGTGCTTCTGGCATTGCCATTGCTTCCTTATACGTCTGGGGCTCGGTAATATGGCGGATAGCCAAAAGTGTGTAGATCATATCTAAGTGCGCTTTGCGCTCTGTAATGTCGAGTGGATCATTAAGTAGCGAGGAGGACGAGTTATAGTCACACGCCCGCTTAGCCTTCTTGGGGGTTGGCTGCTCCGAATGAGATGCGAGAGCTTGAGCGTTGCGATTCAATGCCTCTCGAAGTGTAGGGAGAATTGGGTGAGCAGGTACCGGGTCTCCTGATAATGGACGTGGTTCAGTCGGTGGAGTGGGGGTGCCGTGTGTAGTATCATTTAGGATACCAGATGAGCCTTCAGTGTTGAGAAACTCAAGCGGAGGAATTCATTTTCCCGAAAGACAACATCTCGACTGTATATCACTTTGTTTGCTTTAGTATCTAGGAGTCGGTATCCCTTTTTGTGGGAAGGTAGCCCGAGGTACATGCATTTCTTTGCTCGGGCATCAAGTTTGTCCCGGTAAATGTCAGGGATGTGAGTGTATGCCGTACATCCAAACACTTTAAGATAGTAAGCGGATGGTTTCCGATTAAACCATTTCTCGTATGGTGTGATAGCATCAGTGACAGAGCTGGGTGTGACATTAAGTAGATCAGCCACATGAGTGACACATTCGCCCCATAATACCTTAGGCAGGTTCCCGTCGATAAGGAAAGCTCTAGTACGTTCAAGAAGGGTGCGCATGCGTCTTTCTGCCACGCCATTTTGTTGTGGAGTATAGGCATTGGTGAATTGTGCATGAGTGTTGTATTTCCTGAATATAATTCTCCCAAGTTTTTCATATTCCCTAGCATTGTCACTTTGAAGGTTCTTGACCTCAACGTCATGCATATTCTCTTGATATTCCAAGGTATTAATGTCAGTCCGGAACATGTTGCGAGCTTTTTTTCTGAAGTCTTCGTAGCAATCATACAAGTCCGATTTCCTTTTAATAATGTAGATAAACATATATCGAGAGTAGTCATCGATAAAGGTGAGGAAATATTGGCATCCAGACAGCGTTGGGACAGGAAGTGGTCCAGCCATATCAGTGTGGACCTTTTCTAGAGGAGCTGTGGCACGTTCAATCTTTCGTGTATTGAATGATTTACGGTGGGACTTTGCGTAAATGCATGAAGAGCAAAAGTATTCCTTTTTGGATTGTAGTTGGAGAGTCCCATGTCCTTGACCGTGTCGGTCTTAGCCAGATCCTGTGGTAGCCGCATGGGCCTCGACACCGGGTGTGGCGGGTTGTGCGCGGAACTGATACAGGTGGGTACCATCACCAGTCTTGGCCTCAAACTTGGTTCGATGGGCGAAGTAGAGAACGCATTTCTTGGCGTTCGGGAAGTTAATCTTGAAGTCGCCTTCAATTGCCTGGCGGACTGAGATCAGGTTAAATTGCAAGTCAGGTGCATATAGCACATTGCTGAGAGTGATGACTCGGTCGTTGCCTTTGGTGTCGTGGATTTTGAGCTCCACATCACCAACACCCTTGATCGGGATCTGGTAGTTTCCACCGACCGTGATGGCCTTGCCACCAGTTGGTGTCAGCTTGACAAACCATTCGGGGTTCCACGAAACATGACGGGTGCATCCCGAGTCCACTGTCTACACTGGATCGTGTTTAGCCTCCAAAGCGGAGAGGCTAACAGCCTCGGGTTCGGGACTAAGATCCAGTGTTGTGATGGCAACTATGCCATATTCATTGGTGTCAGACACATGTCCATCAGTGTCACGTCGACCACGATACGTGTTCCGTTGGTGACTGTCATGGCGCTTTGGGTTACCGTTGTTGTTGCGGTTGCCATTGCCGTTGCGGTTGCCGTTGTAGTTGCGGTTGCCATTGTTGTTGTGGTGGTTGTTGCTGCGGTCGTATTTGGAGTGACGAGGGTGTCCATCCCTTTATTCTTGTAATCCCTGTGGTAAGGATGGGGACGCTGTGAAGCTTGGGGAGGCTTTAACGTGAAATTAGCTGGGAGCACTGTCCCCTCTTTGACCTGGCCATTGTGAAGGTGCCGTTGCAGAATGTAGCAGTCCACCGTGTCGTGGTTATCACGGTGGCAGTAGGTGCAGCGGAGCTTAGCCACTAGTGTCGTGTCCACGTTTGATGCTGGTGACATAGCTGGTGTAGTCGCCGGCAGAGCTGTTTCAGCTTGGGTCTCACGGGATTCTGGCGTTCCCTGACGGAGAATATAGCGGTTGCGCGCCGTTTCGGCCCGGACCTTGTTCTCAGCATGCTGCTTTAGTTCCTCGTAGGGAATAATTTTACGGCCAGCTTGCCAGATCGTTAGGTCCCCCTTCCAAGACGCGGGTAGCGCATGGTGAAGGTAGATGGACTTCTGTGCGTCGCTGATAGCACAATTGCTGGCCGAGGCGGAGTACTTCATATTTTCCTCTAGTTCAACAATGAACGAGGTGAAGTTGGCTCCTTCCTCATACTTGGCATCCATGAGCCAGTGCTGGATATAGTACGGGTCGCCGTGGACGGCCAAGTCCTCGTACTTGCTACAGAGCGTCTGAAAGATCTCAAACGCTGTAGTCTTATCCTTGACCATGAGAACATGTTGGTCGTCAATGGTCTTGATCAGGAAGGCTCGTGCTTTCGCTTCGAGTTGGCGCAGTTGCCTCGAGCTCAGCCTAGGGCACTTGGCCTTTAGCTTCTCAGCTCGCTTCAGTTCATCTTGCTTGTGACCAGAGAACGACTGGATTTTGGGGAGAGATTCCGGCCCCATTTCGATATCACCGTCGTCGTCGACTGCCGAGGCAGAGTCCGAGGACTCACTTGATGACGAAGTCGGTGGCGATTGGGCGGCGGGTGCACCAATTTCGTCCAGCATCTTCGCGGTCTCGTGGGGTCGAGAGACCGAGCTGGGTCGAGGTAGTCGTCGTCGCTGAAGTCGAGATCGGAGTCCCCAGTGTAGTCAGGAGACTGGACGAAGCCCACGAGGTTCTTGCCGGCCAGAGCGGCCGTGACGTGAGTCTTCCAGATGACGAAGTTCCGGCCATTTAGGCGCGGAAAGTCGCGGTCGTCGGCGTGGGAGGCTTGCGAGGAGCTCATAACCTATAGAGAGGATGATTCCGAAGGACTTGGTGGGTTTGAGGAGAAAAGAAAAGTGAATTACGTTTGTTAGTTTGTCCTCTTGACTTGCGCAACATGAGCTACACGTGGCATGTTGCACCTATCATATAGCACATTCTTTATTTGGGTATGTCACTGATTCAGGTTTTTCCATATCAATGACAGTGTGACGTCACTGTGTGACGTCACGACCTTTCCCAAAGGTGCTAAATGGCTCTATTCTTGACAGTTAGGGCCAAAGGCAGGAATATTCATTGCTTGAGGAACAAGGTATCTTTGTGCTTGGGGCAATACGATAGTGTGTGAAGCTCTGCTGATGCATCGTGATTGCTGATTGAAAACTATTCCATCACCCGTGTGCTGGTACCACCAGTACCAATTTCTGTTCTCCCCCTCGGGGACCCCACAACAACCGCAGCCGCCTCACACTAGCAGCATTCAGATCCGCCCCCAAGCTCGATAGTCTCGCTCGGATGGGGCGCAAGCCCCCAGACCCCACCCACCTGCCGCCCCGGACACCGGACGCTGGCCAGACGGCGCCGCAGCCGACGCCGCCGACGACCCCGACTCCGCCGCCGACGCAGCCGCAGCCGACGACGCCGACACCGAGGACCCCGACGCAGCGACCGCACCAGCTGACCGCCCCGAGGATAGCGATGAAGCACACGCGACCGCAGCGGCCGCAGCTGACCGCGACGAGAGTCGCGATGCAGCTGACGTGGCCGTAGCGGATGCAGCTGACCGCACCGAGGGCCGCGATAGTAGTGAAATCGGAGCTGAAATGACTACCAAAATTTTTCAATCCTACATTTAAGCATTTAAACATGGATTTAATCCAATTTTAAATGTAGGAGTGAAAATAATGACAAGACCTCTAAACAGCTTATATTGAATAGAACACTCCTTTTAACCTAAAGATGTTTCATAAGTCATCAAGCACCTAATATTCATAGGAACGATTATAGAAACAATGTCGCCGAAAAATCTTACATACAAATCTGACAACATCATTTATATAATGATTTAAATATCAAGATCAGAATTTAGAAAGTTGCCATCTTAAGCGAACTTTCTATAAGTATATAATAAGATATCATACGATAAGCAACAATTATGAAAGGATACATTTACAAGATCTCAAACGAGGATGGGACATGTAACTATATAGGTTGTTCGACTAAGTCTATTTCTAAATTCTGGAGCGATACAAAATCAAATTATAATAGATGGTTGAAAGACGGTAAGCCGTATTGTACCATATTTGTATTTTTCCTGAAGCAAGGAGTTTCTAACTTCAAAATTGAGTTACTTAGCGAGCATAATATTGAGAAAACTATCGATTTGTACGAATACAAACAGTTAGCAATCAATCGTTATAATTGTATCAATGCTAATGAACATCCTTTTAGAATTGGAGACGAAAAACTTAATAATCGACCACCTCAACACGACCCAAGAAGAAAGATTCAATGCGACTGTGGCTCAGTATATAGTCGATACAATCAAGGTAAGCACAAATTGACAAAGAAGCATCAAGCTTACTTAAATCAAAACATCATCTAAGTTAAGCATTTTTTTAAACGCCGTAACGATGAATATAAACCGACTCGAATTATTTTCATATGATCCTAACAAATATATTAAGTAGTATATATAAAGTGATATAATAAGTATGACATACTCAAGCGAACGTTACCAAGCCATGAAAGAAAGTATTAAAGCTTCACAGAAGCGCTACTATATTAAGACACGTGAAACTAGACTTGCCAAGCAGAAAATTTACGATGATTTGCATCGTGATCAGATTCACGAGCGACAACGTAGCTATAAAACGGTAACTAAAGTTGAGTTACCACCTCAAATTGAAAAGAAACATCAAAATCTAATTAATTAAAAACATTTTTTTTGTCTTTAGTAATATACAAAGTTCAACTTGATATACTATCAAGTAATATATAAAGTTCAACTTAATATAATATCAAGTAATATATAAAGTTCAACTTATTATAATATCAAGTAATATATAAAGCTCAACTTAATATAATATCAAGTAATATATAAAGTTCAACTTAATATAATATCAAGTAATATATAAAGTTCATCTTAATATAACTTGAGTAATATAAGAAGATTATTTAGTCAGCGATATATAACGATGCTTGCTCACGAACTTGAAGGACTGAAACGTTTAGGACTTAAACCTATTAAATGGGGCACCAGCTACCGTCTAAAGGTTCGAGGGCGAACCAACAAGATGGTTTTCATCAGCAACGTAAGTGAATTCAAAAATTTAAAACTGGTTGCTAAGTACTACAATGTGACTATGGATAAGCTAAACAAGCAGCTAGCTCCCGATTATCACGAGGATCCTAAATATCGTTTCTACAATAGCAAATTTGGAGAGTCTCATCTATATGAATACATTCCAGCTGGAGAGTTTTACGAAAAGCTTGAGCACGTTTTGTTAAGTCAGAAGAAAGCTTACAAAGTAAATATTGCTCTCGGTTACACGCTCCATGATCCTATCAACGATGAGGACTTTCACTTCTATCCTAACATCGAAAACACAGCCGTTTATGACAAGCCATTCGCCGTGAATAGTCGAGCTGATGCGAGAAAAATCGTTTCTGATATCAGAACAAGAGAGCTTGCTGACAAACTTAATTACCCTAAATCAGGAGTAAAGCTCAAAGCGATTACCGCTTTTAGAATCTATATCGATTATCGCGATCACGTTCTCGGTGATAGTGATGCTGTCGTACCAGAATTCATTAAGAAGAACAAGTATATCATCAATTTTACAAAGACAAACAACAAATGCGTTTTCTTCAATATTGCTTACCACAACCAACCTGAACCAAAGAGACCCGATCGTATCAAATCTTTTGTTAAGGATACTTTCAAGCAATATTGTAGATTTAAGGGTATCGAGTACTCATTAGGTCTATTCAAAAACTTCAAGCCGATTGACCTTCTTAAATTTGATGAATTTGAAGAGTGTTTCAATCTAAATATTAATATTTATGATTTTAACAACGCAACTACTGAAGTGAATTGTATTAGACCAACCGTAGGTAAATATGATGATACGCTCAACATCCTTTCACATGACAATCATGCTTTCTACATCACAAACATTGATAAGGTACAGAGTAAGTATATCTGCTCAACGTGCTCGATGACTTTCGATAATTGTTCACGTTTAGCAAATCATAAAAATATGAAGTGTGATCGAGTAAATATTGCTACTTTT